>JBBPLS010000063.1:3941-96639 GCA_038089895.1 Boletellus ananas | reverse complement strand
GTGTCAGAAGTTGATTGAAAGCATGCCTAGAAGGATTGAGGCTGTCCTCAAGGCCAAAGGAGGTTATACCAAGTACTAGTAGTGTCAAATACCCTTTTCAATTTAAAAGTGAAAAAACCCTTTCAATAACATTGCTGACTTAAAATAATCATATCTCCACCAATACTGGGCCAAATCACATGACTAAGGGACCAATTTGTAGCCAAGAGTTTGTACTTTGTTTGGCCTCCCTATTGCTAAGCGAAATTCCCAGGGGTGTTTGCGGTGCACTTTGCACACTGTATCAGGGTTAAACATTGAAAGGGTTTTTGGAGTCACTGTAGTTGAACATTGATGTTCAGTCTTGTTGCTGCTGCAAACCCCAGGCTGTCTTGTCATCACACTAGCAGCTTGCAGTGTGGGGCAAGGGTGCCCCCCCCTTTTGCTCCTCACACTGCATTGACCTTGTATCTCTACTATGAGAGGTAAATTATATTTAATATTACACCAACAATATCAAACAGATATCAGGTTTTTAAGTCCTGACTGGCAAGTCTACACCTTCCCTCTCGCATGCTTGGCTGTTTCCGTGCTACTGTATGCTGTTCTTGTTCGGAGCGACGTGCTCCTTGATAACGCCACCAGCCGATTGCTTGTCCTGGCGACTCCTGTATGTACACGCCGACATGAGAAGCCTGCCAGGTGCGTGTTCGAACATTATGACCTAGCCGCAAATAATTCAACTGTACGATCAGCTCATCCTAGAGCCGCCACGTGCACGCTGCATCGATCAAACGATACGTGCGGCCTATACACGATTCCAGCCTCCATCGATAAGCCACCACATAGGTCTCGGGTGATGATCGATGATTGCTGTGGCCGCGCCGAGATTCTCAATTTGTCTCACACGAGCTGAGCTATGCCCGCTGAACATACGCACCGGAAATGAAGGGAAAGAGTTGACCACGAAACCGACATATTTATTACAGTTTCCTTCTCTTTCTTTTGGGAAACGTGATCTCGACATCCTAGGTAACGGAAACTCGGGGACGAGGGTCATACCCGCGGTACCAGCGCGATCGGGTACGCGTCAACGCCAGACGGGCTCGGTGATTGTGGCCGTGACTCTGATGAGGATTGAGGCCGAGATGTGGGGGATGGACATTGAGAATGTGCTTCTGATGGTGGACCGATTCCGAATCCATCCACGGAGCTGGCCACAATGTTTGGACAGGGATACTAACCGCCAAGGGACTGGATGAGCCCCAAGCCTGATTCATTCAAAAGATACAGACCTCGTCATTATCGACCAACTCGCGCAGCAGCAGGCGGGAGTTGAGTCTACGACCCATAATCAGCACTAGGGTGGGACGAATAGAGGTCCTGTTGCTCACACACCCAGGAACGAATTCAAGTAACCTGGGGAGGCGCTCGTTGAGAATTCTGTGGAGCGAGAAAAAGGAAGAAACCTACATTGACTCATAAGAATATATGGTACTAGAAACGCACCGTTCGATGGACAAACCAGAAACTGAAGTAGTGTCCTATCCATCAGCACCGGCCACCATGTTAACACGGAGGGCCTACCAATACTAGGAAGGCAGTCACATCGATGCTAAGGAGGGAAGCATGAGCTCTGGGCTACACAATGTGTCAGCCACAAAGAGTACCTTGTCAACAAACCAACGTTGACAACCAAGATGGTGAGCCTCGTGATCAGACCCCCTAACCTGAACCAGCTATTAGTGTTATCGGCTTCCCAGATAACTAGACTTACCGCCCAATGCCAGTTTTCGACTTGTGAAACAGGTATACTTGGGAGCCCGCAATAAGAAGATCACAAGCTATCGAGGAAAGATAGAAAATGAGTGCGGTAAGCTGGCCAGACGAGTCCAGGTGTAAGCGAAGCAACAACCCCATGAGTCGACATACGAAAATGGACGGCAGGTGACTGACATTTGTTCCTCGCGTACTCTCCCATTCTGGAGTGATCACACTGCGCAGAGGCCCTGATGAGAAATAGCGGGGAGGTGCAAGCAAATAATGTACGTCTCTGCCAACATAGCTTAAGGGCTATCATAAGCAAGAATGCACGCTCGAAGGCGTACAAGGCATACCTCCCCCAAAGCCTAAGCAAAACTCAGTTGGATCTACTTGAATTCGTCGTATGCTACTAACCTAACGCAATGAACGCGGATACGACCTACACCCAACGAGTTCTTAGGCCTATGGAGCATGGTCGTACACTACTCACGATCGGGGCGGTCAACATCCAGTTGCAAAAACTCACTAAAGGGTCAAGTGAGAGAAAGCTCGATTATCTGATGCGCTTACTCACGCCTCCAAATGCGATATGCATAAGCCCTCGTGGAAAGCGACGTCAAGACCTTGCCAAAAGATCCAGACGGCAGATTTCACTCACAATTGCACCCCAAACGCGATCACTGACTGGCCAACGCCGAAATCAGAGTCAAGAATGAAGTTGAAGGAGGGAAACGTACGGAAACACCCATCGACGCCTACAAACATGGTCCTTGCAAATCAGAAACACGAACGCGTCAAAATAGGCGCATACACGCACCTCAAAGGACCTGCCAGTACGTCAGGTGACGATGTGAATCCGCAAATCACAAACGCTACGAAAACCTTACGACGTAACATAGCCCGACATGATGATATCCCCAGCCCAAACGATGGTATATTGGTATATTGACACGGATACGAGCACAACTTGTGCTGTCCCAAGAGTACTGGAAGCACAATAAGTTCCGAAAAATTTCCTCGATAAAGGTGGGCTACCTCAGAAATGCGACCTAGCGGGGGACAGAATGAGTTCGAGGGAGAACGAGGAACGGTGCACGGACCAGGAGCTTTGTGTGGTGGCTGTCATTGGGGAACGAGCGGAAATAGTACCATGTCTGCGCCAAGGTGAAGCCAAACAACCTGCGACGAGTGAGATTTCCTCTGAGAGCGAAGCAAAGTACCAGCATACAGGCAACAGAGAACGACACCTGGGGCATGTTAGTGGTTGCATTTTGAAATAAAGCTGTCGACTTGCCGAGGAAATGGGATGCGATCAGTGGAATAGTACGGGACATGAGGGAAGGAGAGCGAGGAGGAAAGAAAAGAGCGAAAGAGGAGTTAAAGGCGGCGGTCCTGTGCGACGTACATGCCGCGCTCTGCGGAGCTGCTTCGAGGACGATAATCGAAGTGTCAAGAAAAACACCGCAGATTGCTGCGCAAAACGACCGTCCGTCTGAAACGTACCACGGACCAGCACATACACCCTAGATCTTGCTGTATGTAATATTCTGCACCGTTCGAGCATGTTATCATGTCCGTCCCATAGCAAAAAGGCTGTCCAATAGGGTTGCGGCGGATGTTAGGTGAATCCGCCACCGAAAAAGTTCAATCAGGTATTTCGTGGAACAAATAGCGAGTCCCTGCCCGTCGCCGTTCGGTAGTCGGTAATCATGGAGGGCTACATAGCAGCCAAACTCAAGGGACAATATGGTCAGCTCAGGGCGATTTAAAAGAGAAGTTAATATGTCCAAGGGGCACTTTGTCAAGATGTCTATTCGGTTTATATGCTGTTGGGCGTTCTTTAAAGCTTCACCCTCCACTCACATCACGATTGAGTAGGTACGCTCGGAATGAACCGATTGTAGTCACTGCTTAATTACATACTTAGGACAGCCTCGCGGTGCACAAGGAGAACCGAGAAATGGCTGTGATCTGATCTCTGACTGCGTTTGTCTTCGTGACCGACACATTTCACCATGACCGCCTGTTTGCATCGCAAGTACATTGACCTTATCCGTCAAACGTCCTCCAAGTTTGTCAACTGGGATCCGCTCGTCGACATCCAGGTCTGTTTCGTCGTGGAAGTTTCAGTCACTCCCGGCGCCTGAACTCGATTGGCAGGTCGGCGCGTATGGCTCAATCGACAGGGAGACGGGGGAATTGCGCGTGGAAGGCAGCATCTATAATCCCGAGTTCCAAGAGGAGTTGGACAAGCACGGCGTCCAGATCAATCTAAAAGACTTTCCCCCAGAGGAAGGTCCGGTCGAGAAAGATCTAATCATCACTTCGCGCGGCGCTAAACGCAGGGACTGGGACGAAGAAGCAGCGTGAGTGACAGCTCCACATATTACTCGGTCATGCCAGGTACATATGTACAGCTGCCACAGGGACGTCCCAGATATTACCAACGCAGCCATCAAGGGACGGTGGGTATTCGAACGCCGTGGCAAGCGAGACGCCGTTCTCATTCTGCACAAGCCCCGTCAAGTTTCTATTCCACCCAACGTAGTACTGGAGCCCCTCTACCAAGTCGACAAGCTTGTCGAGAAGGTCCTCGTCACAAGCATTCACGTGTGTCTCGGATACTCTATGTACCTCTCGGACAAGTGTATGGTCTCTATTTTGATTGACTGATATGTGGACGCTGCTGATAACGCTGACTGTAGCGTCAGACACAACGAGCAACTTGGTCTCTCTCGCTCTTGTGCCCCAAGCGTCTACGGCGAGTGCCCCGGATGCCGTTGTGAATAGTAGCAACGGTCACCTCGCCTGGTGGGTTGATACTCCGACTGGCATCATTTGCAAAGGGTATGACGAAACGGGAAAATGCGCATTTACACCTCTCTATGCTGTGAAACGACCCATCGGACGAATCAGACGAGTCTTCCGGGACAAGATCCGACCCGAACCAACGGGCGACGAGCTGTCGGTATCATCCCCCCCTTTGCGTATCTGTGTGGACGTGCTAGTTTTCTGACATGTTGCCATGTCTCTGCGTCAGATGGTACGCCGAATCCCCTCCATGGGACCCGCTTGACGAGGACGGTGAAGAGGATCTACTTGATCTAGTGAGCGCAGTTTTATATTCTCGTCCACTTGGCTCATACGTGGCGTCTTAGGAGACCTGAGCAGTCGACCTCTTCACACTGGTCAACGAAGCTGCGAGAAAGAAAGCGGAGGCAACAGCCCACCCCGAATCGGCTCACTAGTAATAACCGCTGATCAGCCTTGGCACGATGCATTATAAGCATGATGACTTCATAACTTTATAAAGTTGTGAGCTATCATCTCGTGTGAAGTAAATATGTATTACACAGGGAATGGTACGCACACACCCCTGATACATTGATGACCACCGAGCTGGATTGAATGGGGGTGAACCTTGTAGCGTGATGCGGGTCGCCTGCCCTGACCAGTTGACAGGTCTGGTAACGCCCTAGGCTAGGTGCCTAAGCCTCGAAAAACAAAAGTATTGTATCCCTTTGGAAATCGCGGACATATTTCCCAGGTGCTCGTATATGTCGGTCCGATTGTTTCACCACTTTTTTGCATCATCATGTCCTGCCCGGATAGTATCTTCCAAAACACCTTCTCTACCCCAGGCGCTTCCTCTCTGGTCAGACCGAACACGCACCAGCAGCTATCTTCGATTCGAAGGCTGTCTCGCGCGCAGGGGGATCTGGACATCATCCCCAGGGGGGCTGCTATTGAGATCTCTCGCTTTTGCGCTGACACCGACTTCAAGGAGCTCAAGCGAGAGACCGAGAAGATCGGGTACCCGGTCTTGGGTTTGGTGAAACGGATCGTCCGCGGGGTCAATGCGAAGCACCGCGGCCTGGGGGTCATTATGGCGTAGCGACTTCGGACATTGGAAGGACGTGAGGGACACAGGGACTGACCTACAGCTGGCCACGAACGTCAAGCTTTTGATGCAAACGGAGATGGCCGAGTCCTTTTACAACGAACGTGGTCCGTCTTTGGCGATACCGCAGAAGCCCCATGGCTGCCAGCGTGCGGGTGATCACGAGCGCTCGACTGGACCGTGGGAGATTGCGTGGATTGGGTTGCCGGAGCTGTCCAGATTGACGTGCGCCACACTGAATCACACGGCCGATCTCGTAAGAACCTGGGCCTCACGCAAGGTGGTATTCCGAGGCAGGTTGACCTTGATACGGTCTTTGCCACGGCGTGAAGACTCGGGCTGCTGTGTCGGCGGGGTTAGAGAGGGAGAATCGAGCGCGTCGTCGGTGACATGTCTCCGATCGTGCTGGGAATGATGATCGGCTATCCGCCATCGCGGCAGAACCTTATCGGACAGCCTGCAGGCCCGTGCCGTGCTGCCGAGCGAGATCCCGTGCTGCACACGAATTCGCAGTCGGTTCTTCGATCATCGTGCCCGAACCGACTCCGTGAAGCGCGGCGCTCACCATCCCCCCCCTCGTCTTTATGTAACGCCTCGTGCCCTCTCTCTCTCTCTCCCTCTGCGATGTCCGAGTCGGGTCTCGTGCCTGTGATAGCGAGTCACTTTCTGGGTGTGTCGACCGCTCTCGCTCGAGGTGAAATCGCTGACCTCCCCAGGCGTCATCTTCTCTTGCATGTGCGCTCGCACGTTGCTTCGTCCTCCCAGCGCCTCACCCGTCACAGGTTGTATGGCTTCACATTGGCACAGACTTGGTACTATTTCCGTTCGTTCCCCAACGACAGTCGTCACACAAAGTTCTTGGTCCGTGTCCCGTCCCCTCTCGTGTCCTCGGACTGACTCTCCGGCTAGGTCACATCTCTGAGGTAGACAACCGTCGTAAGTCTCGGGATTCGGAACTCACCGCGTTGCCAGCGTTTTGGGCACAGTTCAGATCACGCTCGTATCCGCCTCAATATACCAATATACGATCGTTTGGACTGGGGATGTCACCAGATTGGGTTTTGTTTCATCGTATGATTCCTTTTTTCAACATCTACGGCCCGCGAGTTCATGTCGCAACTTGACATACTCCCAGCGCGTTTGTGGTGCGTATATGCGCCAACACCAACCCGCCTATGTTTAATCTCCAAGGGTAATCTTTGCAGGCGGCGATGGGGGTTTCCGTACGGGGCTTTTCTTTCTGTTTCGTCGGGTGGACGTTGACGTTGATGCCGGCCAGTCGATGATCGCGTTCAGCGTGCAGCTGTAAGTGGCATTCACCAGCATGGTGTCCTTGACGTCATTCTCCGTTAGGGCATATGCACACCGTATTTGGAGGCGTGAGTGCGTCCTCAAAGAATCAGACTTTCTCTCACCCCGTCCCTTGCTTAGTGAGTTCTTGCAACCATTTGTTGATCATTCCTATCGTAAGTGGCACGTGATCGCGCACTCCGCGGAAACGAGGGTGATAGCGCGTCTAGGTTGTGTTGGCACTTATCGCATTAGGTTGGTGGATGCAACTCTTTCTGGTGTACGTGTGCAATTGAATTCCGTGTAGGTCTTGCTGGAGGTATGCTTCGTACGATGTCAAGCATCCGTCCATACTTATCGTAACTACCAAGCTTTGATAGGAGAAAGGTACGTCGGCAGGACGCACCTCCTCAGTATTGCTGACCGGGACTTCGTACACAGTGTGCTATACCCCGCGTGGCAAGACACGCAGGGAAGCAATGCAAGTCGCTTCTCATCCTTGTTCGTACATTGACTCATGAAATCGTTGTCATCCATTTCCCCCTACACATGGATACGTCTGGTTAGCTCACCGCGCTAATGTTCTACCTCTCCTCGATAGCTTGTGATCTCCTTATTGCGGGCTCCCAAGTGTATCTGTTTCGCAAATCGAAAACTGCCATAGGGCGGTAAGTCTTGGTTCGCCCAGGGAGTTGGAGAATTCCTGAGTCGCCTCAGGTTAGGGGGGTTGATCACAAGGTTGACCATCCTGGTCGTCAACATCGGTCTGTTGACAAGGTACCCCTCACAGGCATCACGCCTCAGAGCCCCAAGTTCATGTTTCCCTCCTCAGCATCGATGTGTCCGTTTTCGTCATACTGGTAGGCTCTTTGTCCTTGCGCGCTGACTGATATTGAGGGATTTCAGTTTATAGTATGTCCATCGAACGGTGTATACCTAGTACCGTATATCCTCATGGGCCATTGTAAGCTCCTTTTCTTTGATCGCTTTACAGCATTCTCGACGTATGCTTTTCTTAGTTTACCTGAACTCGTTCCTCGGTGTGTGAGCAACCTGATCTCTGTTCGTGATATCTCTGCTGATTCTGGCTTGTAGCCTCAACTCGCGTCTCTTGTTACGGGAGTTGATCGATAACGACAAGGTGCGTCTCCTTCGCGATCGTCCGACTCGGTCTAACGCTGTGATTTGGCGGTCAGTATGCCTGTCCGAATATTGTACCATGTTCCGTGCATGCATTTGGGATCACTCCACCATCAGAAACGCAATGCCCCTCCCCATCTCCGCCCGCATCTCAACCTCGACCACGATCACGATCGCATTCGCAGTTACTCACACCAACTTCCGACGACGATGCATGCCCAATTATGCAGGTATCGCGGGTATGACTGAAGTCTCTCAAGGTCCGTCTCTGTCAAAATTGTTCCTTCCTTGAGAACTGTGACAACATGCTGTGTTCCATAGTCGATTCTTTCTTATCTTCATCTCCGGCGTGTATGTTCGACATGGTCATGCGATGCGGCCGGGCACAGAACAAGGTGCCCGGACGGTATGGTGACAGTTAGTCGGATCGTACATTTTGCCTGTATTCCCGATCACCATCGCACACGCCGAGGATGTGGTTTTGGGTGCCATTCGGGACCTTGTAGAACACTAGATTTAGATGCTCCCTGCTGCCAAACCGCTCCTACTCGTGTATCGTCCGTTTACGGCCGCATCAATGTAGGTGGGTGCAGGTGTATTGATGGATGCTTTCGCGTAGAATATACGATCTAATGCTTCGATGATTTACGTGCGCGATACACATGCTCGGACCCATTACTGTAGCGAAGGGACCGGTTGGGCCCACGAAGCTTCTTCCCTCCTTGATCTCATACACAGCACAGAGCGGCGTTAAGACAAGAGTCGGAACTCATGAGCGGCGTTTGCGGTATTTGCCTCACCCTTCTTTCATGCTGTTACCCCACTCGTCCGCGGAACCCAGCCCGGTCCGAGTCTGGTTTCGCTAATCCCGCGACTCTCCCCTCGGGAATGAACAGTCACCCTTGGGAACTTGGCAGTCCACAAAGACGGAATGATTCAACGAGTTGATCATCTACACCAGGTATACGACAGCGAACACATCGTTGAAAATCCTGTATACCCCCCGTCCCTGCACGTGGCACAGCACAGCAGGACGTGAAAGCGAGTCGCTAGAACGTAGTGCCCACTGCGCAGACCCTCCGACATGTGGGATCCTTCTGGTCTCGCCTCACGTCGCGATTATCCCTCTGAATTATGTAACAGGTCAGGAGGGTACAAATAAATTGAAATGATACGCGATTAGCCATTAAAAGACAGAGGGGTGCACGAGAACACACTGGTGGTTGGGAACATGCTCATCCTGGAGGATGAGAGCATGAGATGGCCAGTTGTTGGCAAACGAATTGATCAAACTAGAGGGCGAGAACAAGTGGTGGTCAGTCGTCGGAAAACTGATGGATGTGCGAGAACATACACGCTGAGGGAGGAAACAGCACAATGTAGTCAGCCATTGGAAAATGCATGAATGTACTCACAAACTATCGGGCAACAAAAGGTGGTTAGGCATTGGCGCATGAATAAATACAAAGGCACACACAAACTGGAGAGCGGAACCAATACGGTAATATAAGACAGTTGCCAATGAACGGATGGATGACAATGTGGTCAGTTCCGGACGGACGGATTTGTCAGAACACACACGTCCTGCAGGGAAGAGTAACAAGAGGTTCTTAGTAATAAACAAACAGGTGCATAAAAACGCGTACGGCCTGGCGAGCGGAAATGACACAAAATGATCAGCTATTAGGAAACAGGATACCACAGATACATACCGCCATCTAGGGGACGAGTTGATGTTAGCATAGACCAACCTTGTGTTGTAGAACACGTGTAACACGCACCACTTCCTCATGTAAGAAATTGCGAATGAGGTACCTTGCCTCCTTTGTCGGTTCAGTGCCAGCGCTTTGCCGACTGTTCGCGTTGTCCGTTCCATCTCCTATCACGAATTTAAATTGTATCCGTCGCTCACAGTGTTGACTTTTAGTGCGCTATAAACACTGTAGGGCGGGAGAGGAGGAATACTAACCATATGATAGTACAACCATGTTGAAAGGTAGCTTTGACCCACTGGCGCCACTGGAGGCTGCCGACATCAATTGTAATTGGCTCCCCACAAAGACACCTATATGCCACTCGGGTATCCCGGGTGATCGTTGTATTTATGGCCCTCATGAAGATTCTCGCCCCGGAGGGCAGGTTGGACAAAATATTCCCATGTTTTGTCAGTTTGATCACGTTCGAGTTGTCCTTGTCGTAGATTACAAAGTCATATTGTTTCTTTTCCATGAACCACTTCTGTATCTCGAATTCGTCTGGTCGGCACTGGAAGAGGCAGGCCCTCAGCATCAGGTCGAGTTGCTGAAATCGACATTTCAAGTTTCGTGGAAAACGTGCGATCGCATTGCGGGGACGTACTTCCAAGTTGATGCATTGATCGAGAAGCAAGGTATGCTCTCGGCCAGTCGCGTCGACTAACACTGCATAGCCTCGTGAGACAGTCGCCGGCAAACGTGCTGTCGCCATGGAACTCTCGATAAACCGCATCTGCCTGAAGTGGCACTCGGCGACGTTCTGCTTGAGTTCGACAACATCATGCCGAAGCCGCATTTGGGAACACACCTATACAAGAGGAGAGAAAGATCAAAAACAATGATGTCCAAATCGAAGGAGAATTTGTACTCACCATATAGTCGAGCAGATGGTTGTTAATTGCGGTGACACATCCAGCTATATCCCGCGCGAGGGAGGGGGCCACACAGACACGTTTCTCCAGTCTTTCTAGCTTTGATCGTGCCGTCTGCAGTGCGCTGATTTGTGCACACGTCATCGTCCATTCAACAGGCCTTGTAACAAATTCGACATACGCAAATAATTCCTGTCTCATGGTCATCTCGGCAGTGGACCGAGCAACCGGCACCTGGTCTATGTGACGGCCAAGTAAGCTCAGTCGGCGCTCAAGACTCTCCAAATCGTCCTTGTTTTGCACATAGCTCTACAACGCTGACAATCAGCGACCAGAGCAGTGATCACTCGGGGACAACGTCAAAACTTACATCCACAAGTTGGAGGGCGCTCAATATCCCCCCGATTGCGGCTCTGATGATATCGCCAGCGACAGGTATCGCAGTTGCGACCGCCTGCACGGGAGGCAAAAACGCCTGAGCGGCATCAGAAGTGTTGCGATACACAATTGAGGTGACAGTTGAGTTTTGAGGCCGGGAACTGGGCGCGCTGGTAGGATCTAGAAGCCAAAATGCACCTGAGGCGAGTACTGGTCCGGACACGGCTAGAACACCACTAGCAATAGAATAACCACGCAATGCGCTGGTGCTGCGTGTAGGTATTCTCTGCCCGTGCACTTCGAGTCTTTTAAAGAAGTCAGTCAGCATGCCGGAGGGCACCTTAGCAAGAGGGTGGGGCAGAAGACAAAGAGCGAACCACCGGAACAACTTCTGCCATGAGGCGCTGGAGTGCCCACAGCAACTTGCCTGAATTGGCGACCACACCGTCCGATTGTATCACAGTTTGCTTGGCCGAGCTGATCCGAGGGTCATGACCACTGTCAGTGACTTGGCACGCCGGCGAAAACCTTGCTTGACTAAGCGGAGAGCCTGGGTAGGCCAAGCCTGTCCAGGGTGGGGTCTGTGTGCGAGAATGGCCAACCTGGGTTGTCCGTCGGATGCCCCTCTCTGAGGGTTGGGATCGCGCGAGGCCTGTTGATCAGGACAGTACACGCAGGGACAGGAAAAGGAGTGTGGGGAGATGCGGTCTCGAGCCTGCGAAAGCTCTCATCAGGGGCTCGGTCGCTATCCCGCCCACTGCCCTTTCAGAGTCGTGTGCGCGAACTGCTAGCCGTGACAGCCAGAGAAGGTGCAGAAAGCGCGACCCTCCGAGAGGCTGGTGGCATAGGGATAGGTGAAGTTGGGTGGGAGCTTCTTATCAGCGAGCCATCGTGGTAAGCACGATCCCATGGGCCAGCCAGGCAATCAGGGCCCTTTCGAGCACCCAGCGACGCCATGGCGTCCCCATGCGGTACGGTGGCGGAACTGGTCGCCAAAGAGTCCTGTCTCCTGCCATGCACAGAGGCATTCGACCCGGACGAGCGACACAGTAGAGACGTGTGAGCCCGGAGAGGCCCCGACGAATGCATGGCCGACACCAGCGGTGGACTCTGGACTGAACACGCGACGGCGACTGCAGTTGAATTGTTCATAGTGTATACGGGATTTTCATAATGTAAATTAGGGTTTCGTACACCCGCGGCCAAAATGACTTGGTAGTATACATTATGAAAATTCGTATACATTATGAACAAGTCAGCTGTACCTGCGAGGCCTCAAGCCACTGCGCCAAAACACCTGGCACCTTCAGAGGTGCCGCAACGGGCGGGTGATATGACGCTTGTTCGTTTTGGTTAGGTCTGTCGTGCGGCACCAGAGAACTGCGAGGGAGAATGGAATGGACATCACGAATTAAGTCACATCAGCGCTCTATCCTGCGGCAGTGGCATAGATAAGATGCTGACGATAAAATAGGTCTACCTAGGTAATGTTGTGTCAGTGGTGGAGGGGCCTAACCTGGAGCAGGCCCCAGCGAGAGCAAGCGCGGACACCAAGCGATGCGGTGATAGTCATTCTACCTACAGAACACGACGAGGCCTCCAGCCACTGCGCCAGGACTCCTGGCGCCGCTTCAGGGGACTCCGCTGGCACGGAGACCCAGGTCCAGGTCTCACTGCCACAGTGGGGCAGCGTTGAAGCAGTCAATGCAAATCAAGAGCACCACCAGCTGTCGACAATCATACACCCCAGCCAGAGCAATAGGCTTATACGACCAAATACCCCTCCCTCACCAACCCTTCCAAAAATTGACGCACCACGTCCTCCTGAACCCCGCTCACCAAGCCTACCAACACCCCCTTGTCCAGCCGCCCCAGCGCCCGCCCCAGGAACGCGCGCACGTCCCCGACGTACGCGACCGGATCTACCGGCGCACTCTCCGACGCCGCCAGCCGCGAATAAGCAGCTTGATACCCCGCCGACTGTTCCTCGTAATCAATCTCGGTCAGCCCGCCAGATGTGGACTCCTCTTTCGAGGCGAGGTATTGGGGCTCGCTGAAGAGTTTCACAAGCGCCGTAAACACCGCAGGCCTACATGCATGTGAGCGAGCGAGTCAAAGCAAACCACTGTGAGGAAAGGCGGAGAGGAGACAGGACACACCAAGTCCGAGATGTAGGTTCAGACAACATCACCCTGCTCTCCGTCAACAATCGCGTCAACCCGACCGCGGCCACCTTGCGATCCTTGTGCGGCAACTTTGGCACCTGTGGTATCACAAACCCCGTCAGAATCTGTGACCATAATCTACCCAACGAAATGACGGTTAGCGCGCTCTCGCGCAATAAAAGGGCCTTGCCGGGAACGCGTACTGTGGTTGGATGTCCTCCACCGTCGAAATTACATAGTCGGGGCCCATTCCCGTCACGTCGATCGCCGTCGTCAACAATATGAAGTACGTGAAATGATACACGTATTTGTCCGTCTTGCTTGTCTGCATTCTCGTCAGCAACGTCATCATCAACGGTCGCATGTACGGTTTAAGCTGGGTTCTGTTCATTAGCATCAGCTCCGCGATCGAGACGGAGAAAAGGAAGAGGGAGATGACGCACGGATCCACGCCTTGCACCACGCCGGCCAACAGCTCAAATCCCCACGCATCGTTCGCCTTGCTCGGCACCAATCGCTGCTGTACGATCGCCAACACCCGTTCCACCTGACCTGCTGTCACCATTTCTTGTGCGTCGCGCGCGAGAAACGCTCGCAACAATTTCACTAGGCCGGGAATGCTTCCTTTTTGTTGCCAGCATGCGGGGGTGAGCAGGAATGGCAATAAACCACGATACTCGGCTGGCACGGTGGAGCTGTGCAACGAGAGCATCTGAGCGAGGATTTGAAACACGTAAGGAATATATTCTGGGCGGCCGTTAGCAAAACGACGAAGAGTGGAGAAAACGACACGTACGATCAATGTCTTGTTGAAGAATGATCGTAAACGGTCCAAATAACGCTTGCTCAAAAGTGGCGAGGGTCGCCGGGGTGCCGTGTACGATGAATCTGTCGAATCGTCAACATTGCCGCCGATGCGTCGTCCCCGGACGCACCGCATCAGCGCCGAGATGCTTTCGAAAATGTATTGATCAAAATTAGGATTGCTTGGGTTTTTGCAGATGGTGCCGAGGATGTTGACGAGACGCTGGAGGACTTGCTGATACACGGGCGTCAGCGTCTGTCGTGCCGTCACGATCACACGCATCACGCCTGGTCCATATGGTCCCATGAGCAGCAGAACACAGTATGGAGGCACTGCATACATTTCATGAGATGGTCGTTTTCAGCGACCTTTACAGGCGTGCCCGCGCCCTCAATCTTGGTAAGCACGGCACCCAACAGCTTGGCTGCGAAATCGTGTACGTCTGCTTGCGTAAACCTACGAAAGCGTGAGTATATGTTGGAGAAGACGGCAGCTACGCACAGCAGCTGGGTACCCTTCTTGATATACAAGATTCGGTCGATGGTAATGGCAGCATATGTGAAAGCGACAGAATTGTCCGACGTGAGGTGTTTGATGAGAAGTGGAAGCACAGAAAGAAATTGGTCTTTTGTCAGCTTTGTGGAGCACCGTCAATCGTCGATCGCATGTCCTATAAAAGACAAGACACACCAACCTGGTTGCGAAAAGTCAACAGAAATCGAATCGCATCGACTTGGAGGATCGGATGAACTGTTCCTTGTTCAGCCTGCAGATCCTGGAATACGTGATCCGAGAAAAACTTGACCACGTCCACTTGGGCATTGATCGACGTCACCCCGTGCTACTTCCCATTTCAGCCACGCATCCACGCAACGTGGAGGAACCCACCTGCGTCGTCGACGCCTCGGTCGCAACTGCACTCAACAAGTACACCGCCGAATCTTTTGCCCCCCAATTCGCCCCCTTGTCCCTCTCGTACTCCTCTAGCCCCGTCCGTATCCATGCGCCCACGATCTCTGTTGTCTCGGTCCGATAACCACTCCCTACAAGGGCTTGCAATACATCGGCGGCTGCCTGCCGCCGAGTGCTCGCCTCCCCGCCAATACCGCCCACACCCCCACCGGCGCCACCCACACCCCCACCAGACGGAAGGGCAAGATCGAGACGGATGAACTCGAGGGGATCGTCTTCAAACTGTTCGGTTTCGTGTGTGCGAAGGGCCACGTTTGGTACGACGACACCTTGGACGAGCGAGGAGATGACGTCACGAGAGGAAAAGAGAGGTTTGTAGTAACCTGAGCGGATCGCGGTCGAGATGAATCTCAGCGCTTGCGAGACGAGCTGTGTACGCGTTGGAACCGGACGATGGGAAGAATGGGTACAAAACGCACGTTGTCGTCGGCGACGTTGGGGAGATTGTTGGATCCGATAAGTTGCCAGACAGTCTGGACGAATTGTTCAATGGCAGACGACTTGGCGAGTTGATCTGGGTAGAGTTTGATGTATAGCTAATGATCGATCTCAGGACGCGTCTCGCGCGACATGATACCACACACCTCTATTATTTCGAAAATGACGGTCTTGAGACGCGCTGGAAGGGATGGCGTGGCGTCATCGGGCTGCAAGGGACGTTAGATCGTGCCGCCAGGGAAACGCGACACGGACGTCTTTACGCAGCTCGGGTGGATCCCACGTTAGAAAGCGCTGAAACCATCCTGCAGGCGGCGTGAAAAACTCGCCATGGGCGTCCTCGATGGCGGGAGGCAAATCGTGACACGTAAAGTCGTAAAATATTTCTGAGAGCAGGATCTGTACCTGCGTGACGACATCGATGCTGGGTGGAGGAGTGCCCAAGAGGATGGTCGCGGTTTGACGGAAGAGGTTGAGAAACGGGGTAATGAAGCGACCCAGGACGAGGTTGATCTCGGTGTAGAGTTCGTCGGATCGGACTTGTGAACGCCAGTGACGGAATATGGAGTGGGCTGTCTCGAGCACACCAAGGTTGATGTTGTATTCTGTTGGAGAAAGAGAGACGACGAGTTGCTGGGAGAAGGGTTAGATGTGGGCGATCGAGATGGAAGGGACATACGTCGACGAGATCGGGCCACTTTGTCGGGAAGTCGAGCTCCGCGATAAGAGCGACAGACTCGGCGATCTGTGCACGGACGGTCTTGTCAGCGGGATGTGAGAGGGTGATCATGGCGGGGATGAGCTGTGCGCGGAGGGCGGCCTTGTCTTGTTCGGGGAGGGGCGCGACATCCTGAGCAGGTCAGTGGGGAGAGGGAGATGGAAGCAGAGGCGGACCTCTTCCCATCTAAGTTTCGTGATATTTTTGAGGTAGATGCCACCCGCAAGACGAACGGCACGCTCTGCGGCCTTGTCGAGGATGAGGCCAAGCAAGTGAGGGAGGAAACCAGCCTGGGTGGCGAGCTGGTTGAGCTGTTGCTCTGCTTGTTTTCTCGAGGACGGTTGGAGGGAAGCACTGAGCAGGGAGGCGACGCTGGACATGGTCACTCGCAACGGTCTCGTTCAGGTCGCGTCCGGCTGCTTATCCAAACAACGCGCTTGTTTGTCACTAGTTGTGCTACCAACCAATCTCGCGCAACACGCTCTCTGAATCTCTCAGCTTGAATTCTTTCCGCACCCCCCACGACGGCGGCCGGTCTGCGCTCGTTGCCACGTCTGGTCGTTCTCCTTCAAGCTGTCGTTTGCGTTCACGCTCCCTCTCGCGTAGTCGGTAGTGCGCGTGCTCGCTCGCATCGGAGATGCGCAGTTTCAAGCCCAACGAGGTACCTACCGGTGGGCGTGCTCGTTCGTGCGACTGGGCCAGGTCGGATGCGCTGGTGCCGAGGTATTGATCAGCAGTGCTGGGATCGGGATCGGCGAACGGGGAGGTGGATGGCTGGTGCTCGGCCACAGCGCGAAGGTGCGGCACGGTGCAGATCGTGTCTGCGGTGGTCACGGTCGAAAATGTGTCTCTGATGCGCTCCCATGCGGCATGGGTGTCGTCGTTTGGGCCAGGGTGGAAGTTGGTCCTTGAGCGTGTGCCGGCGAGACGGGAGGTGCCTGTGGGCGGCACGTAGAGGGAGTTGGTGGTTGTGCTCGATGTGCGGTAGGCGTCGGCGTAGGAGCGTGCGGTCTGGATGAGGTGGGCCGTGGTGGGCCGCGCGGGGGGGTCGATGAGGCGGGTGTCCCGAAAGGTGGAAGAGAGAAGACGGGACAGGCGAGCCGGACTGGGAGATGGGGAAGGAAGTGGTTCTGCGGAGGGTGCCGGGGAGAGGGAGGGCGAGGAGGAGAGGGAGGGAGATGGAGAGAAGGGGGAAATGTAGACGGGGGAGGGGACGCGCACGGGGGGGACGGGGATCGGGTCGTCCAGACCAAACTCGCTCTCGGTCGGGGTGCAGACCGGGGTCGTGACGGGGACGAGCCTGCGACGGAGCTCGAGATACTCGGACAGCCGGGGTTCCGGCGATCCGTCCGCGTCGGCTGGCAGCGTGGGCGAGACCCAGGATTCATCCGACAGTCGCTTGGCCGCAGCGGATCTCGGCCAGAATCGGAACGTGGTAAATCTAGGTTTCGGAGGGTCCTCGAACGGATCTGCGGCGTGGCGCCGGCGGATGACGTAGCGGGTGAGGAACCCGAAGCCGATGAGTGCGATCAAGATGCCGGTCATGGTGCCGAGCACGGCAGCGGTAGTATTGGGCGGACGGGACACGGGCAGGGTCGCGTGCGGGCGCTGCACCGGAGACGGACGTGGCGTCGGGAGGTATGTGTGTGGGGCGAAGATGACCGGAGGGGAGAGATGGGCAGGGGTAGTCGGCGCGACGGGCGGCGAGTCAAACCAGCACCCGTCGTCGTAGTCGTCGTCGTCGGGGACGGGCATCGCGAGGGAGTGGGAAAGGAGTGTGGTCAACGAGCGTGATGGCGACATTGGCGTGCGCCCCTCCCCGCCGCGTTTATGAACGAGCGGGAGGCTGACCTAGGGGGCGATGGCTGCACGTGACAGAGCACGTGACAGACACGAGGTGCGTGGTTCAAAAGCGTGCCAGACCGTGCGACTCGCCGACGATGAACCAGCCCAGGACGCCGTCGCGGTTCCGCTCCCGCAGCGATGCAAAGACGCCGCTGACGCCGTCGATCGTGAGCCAGTTCAACGCGGTCTCGCTCGGCTCTCCACAGAAACGCGCGCATCCGGCCGACGTCTCCAATCCCTTCCTCGTCCGCTCTCGTCCCGCCTCCCCCGTCAAACGCGCCCAGCCCAACCCCGCAGGCGTGATCAGAAAGGGCGGCGTCGAGTCTCGTCTCGACGTGGTCTCGCACGATTACCATCCCCCCCGTCCCGAACTCAAGCGCTCCCGCTCCACCCCCTCCACCCGCGAGCGCACCCTCTCCCACTCCTCCACCCACCCGGACCGCTTCATCACCGCCCGCGAAGACGCCGCCCTTCCCTCCTCGCTCTCCTCGGGTGCAAACGTGGCCGCCGCCAACGCATCCAACGCATCTCCTGGCCACACCGCCCGTCTCGCCAACGCCACGGGGGTCCCCCTCAACAAACGTGTCCTTGCCTACCACGAACCACCCCCCGCATCCTCCTCCTTCCTTTCTACCCAACGCACCCTTGCCCGTCCCCTCTATGTTCGTGACGCCCTCCCCTCCTCCAACGGCACCGCCTCCTCCAAGTCCCGACGCGTCCCCACCACTCCCGAGCGTGTCCTCGATGCACCAGGCATGGTCGACGACTTTTACCTTAATCTCGTCACATGGAGTGCACTCAACGTCGTCGGCGTCGCGCTCGGTGAGAGCACCTACCTCTGGGCTGCAGAGACTGGGATCGTCTCCCATCTCGGCGATGCTCCCGACGATACCTACGTCGCTAGCCTCGATTTCAGCGGCGACGGCGCCTACATTGCCATCGGGCTCGGCACTGGCGCTATCGAGCTCTGGGACGCCGCCACCTCCCAAAAACTCCGTACCATGGCTCCCAGCTCGGATGCGACCAGCGCCGGCCAGGTTGCCAGTCTGAGCTGGTTCCACCACGTGTTGACCTCGGGCCATTCCAATGGCTCCATCGTCCACCATGACGTCCGCGTGCCAAGACATATCGTGGCCACTCTCCAGGGACATACCGGTGAGGTTTGCGGGTTGCGCTGGAGCCCTGGCGGTGAGGTCCTAGCGAGCGGCGGCAACGACAATGTTGTCAACCTCTGGGACGGTCGCGGTGGGGACGTCGCATCTAGCACTCGTGGTGCACCCAAGTGGACGAAACGCAACCACACCGCGGCCGTCAAGGCGCTCGCGTTCTCGCCCTGGTCTCCGCTGCTCGCGAGCGGTGGTGGGACGTCGGACACGTGCATACACATCTGGAACATAAACACGGGCGCGAGGTTGCACACGTATCATACCGGCGCACAAGTGACGGGCGTACACTGGAGCCTGGATCGAAAGGAGCTGGTGAGCACGCACGGGTTTCCGGGCAACGGAATCATCGGGTGGGGGTACCCCCCTTCCTCGTCCTCCTCTTCGTCTGGGTCAGGTGCTAGTACTGGCGCTGGTGTTGGTACCGGCACGGGCGCCTCTGGCACACGTGGCGCAGCCCCTACGCAAGTAGTGACGCCCAAGCTGTTTGAGATCCGCGATGCGCACGACTCGCGCGTACTCTTTTCGGCATTGTCGCCCAATGGGGAGGTCCTCGTCACGGGCGCTGGCGATGAGAACCTCAAGTTTTGGCGGATTTGGGACTCGAGAGATACCAAAGGGAAGAGGAAGACGGTGAGCAAAAAGGAAGAAGGCGGTTCGAGGGGGATATTGGGGATTCGGTGAGTTCAGCGGATTGGGAGCCATCTGTATACATATCATGTGTTGTGGACGTTCGTTTGTTCTGGCGGGCCTCACCCCGGCTGGCTGGGGGGGGGGGGGGTTGAGCATGCGTTGTCGATTGATTTGCGCGCTGTACATGTTTTCCAAGGTGGCCGTCTTTTCCACTATTTTGCTGTCTGCTGGAGGAGAAGATCGGATATATCTGACAGTCCTCGCTGGTCGCGCGATTGCGACCCGCCCCGTTACCGGGCAGAAGTGTTTGCGCGACTATCTTGCGGAGTGCCCCGACACCCTCGACGCTGTCCGCCGTTCGTTTTCTTCACTCGGGCGAAAAGAGTCGACTGGTCAAAGCTCCTTCATTCGTCGAACGACGATGTATCCGGCGAGCGGAATCCCTCCTCCTTTTAACCTACTAGTAGATGCCGCAGAAAGAAGCTAAACGTGTCGGACACAGGTGGGTCCTCGAGCACACGCAGGTGTCGAACGAGTTCGTCGGTTGCGTTTTCAAGGCTTCTCGTCACACAACACCACTTTATATGTACGCCAAACAGATCCCTTCGCCACGGTGTCTACACGAGTGTAGATTCGGTGAATGCAACATGCTATACTCGAATCAAACAGCACGCTCAGATGCAGGCAACGCCGCGAACGCGAGCAAACGGTTGAGCCGTAATGACTGGAAGGACACAAGCAACAACCGGCCGCGACTGTCAACTTTCATACTCACACATGTTCCCACAACGGCGATGGAGGAAGAAGAAACATCATTGTACACGCGCAACTCTTTTCGATGCCCGCAGTACACATCTCATCTACCGGTTAGCCACCCAATCAACGTACTGCGACTTGACTTCCGCCTGAAGAAAAAATGACGTCAACGTTTCTGGCTGCCGAGCAGCAAAAAGATGGACGCACAGCAGTGACCGCACGTGTAAACGCCTTGACTTGGAGCACCTGCGGGGGGCGGTGAATGAGGTTCACGGTCGTGTGCACACGAGGTACAGAGGGAGCTTACTTGACCTGTCCACCACGTCTCCGATTTCCCGTAGCCGATTTGCAACTGCGAGGCGGTGAGTTCTTGCTCCCGGAGTGGACGAATCATGGCAATAACCCACCTTTTTCGCGTCTGGGTTGAGGTCGCCGTCGGTGAATGACTTGGTGGCGATGTTCTCGCCGTTGAGGTATAGGGTCCACTGTTTGGCCGCGATATCTTGGACAAAGGTCCCTAAGAACAAGTCGTACGCCTTGGGAGACTTATTCTCCGAAATCCCGATCTGGCTCTTACTCCCGATCACAACGGACAAGGGGTCCACCTGGAACACCAAGAATTGGGACTCGTTCAGGGCATATTCCAGGCGAAGTGCTGCGACGGCCCCCTTAGAGGATGGAATTAGGGCTTGCCTCGCCCGAATTTGGATGCTGAACGACTTTGTGCCATCCACCGGATCGAGGCTAAACGCGAGATGACCGCTATGGGCGTCCAACAAGGGATGAGTGGAGCACAGTAAAAAGTGCCACGAGCGTCACGTACACTGAGTCTGGGTCAGGTTTGTGGGTCAATGGCAACGTAAGGGCTGCACTGGGTGTAGGAATCGGGGGAGAAGGGACCACCGGCGATGAGTCCCAGGTCAGGTCGCCGTCATCACTAACAGTCCCGACGAAGACAGCGGGTTTTGTAAGCCCAGAGAATGTCTTATTGTTGGGAAGTCTGCTCTCGAGGTCGTTCAAGTTCTCCACGTAAAGCATGTAGGGAGGGTTGACGGAGTCGCTGAAAAACCCAGCGTATTTCCGAAGGAGCGCAAGGTACCGGACGATGGCGAGGTCAGGATTCGATCCTCTGGTAGTTAACGGGATCATGACAAGAAGCGGGATCTTGGTATGAATCCGGATAACTCTGCAGATGTCCTCGATATTGCTCAAGTACAATGTATTTTCTGGACCAGCATCGGCCTGGTCAGATTCTTTGGTGGGGGTCGGTAGAGATTTCCGCACTTTCTGAACGTCGTCGACAAAGTACTGGAACTGCAGGAGCGCTTTCTCCAGCCCCACGAGGTTTGGTGGGTACTGCGTAGATACTTTTGGGTCGATCTCTGGATTCGGGTCGAGATGCTTCTCGTATAGGTCAGTAGCTGCACTAAGCACTTTATCACCTGTGACGTCGGAATCCTTCACAGGTTCTTCGTCTTGTTGATCGGGACCAGATGAGCCATCACCGGTGCCGGCGTTTGCACTTGAAAAAACGGTGCCGGCGGGCGGCTTGATTCCTTGCTGATACTCTTGTAGGAACTTGGCAAGTTCGTGGCGCAGAACGTTGTGCACTTTGGTGTATGTGTCGACGACCACACGAGTCGTTCGAGCGAGCTCAGGAACGTAGTCCTGCAGCGTGTTGGCGCCGTCCTGCAGAACGGAGAAACGGCTGGTGAGATCGTCGAGCATGGAGAATGCTTTCAGGACGTCGTCCACGAAGTCTGATAAGAGCTCATAGAGGATGCCTCCTTTGTACAGGGACGGAGGGATGGGCTGGAGGGTGGCCAAGATTGGGACGCCTCCGCCATCGCTAATGAGCGAGGCGGCTTGAGGGAAAGTCTCGAGGACGTCCTGGGGGTTGATGGGGACCTTGTCCAAGGCGACGTCCCCGTGGATCTACGGTAAGACAATTCAGAAACTGCCAACAAATTCGATACGTGCACAAACGGTGAGATCGAACTTGTCGTTCATGTTGCTGAAATCTCCCTTGATCTTTGCTTCCACTTCGCCCTCCAGACTGATAGCGCCCTTTAGCTTGTCGAACGATGCCTGAAGCTTGCCCTCGATCTTTTCTTCCTTGGACAACTTAGACTGCTTGGCGACGAGGTTGACGATGTAATTGCCGCCATAGGTGACGGACGAGACAAAATGGGTAGCGAGCTTGGTGGTGATGTAGTCCTGTTGCGCAACTGAGAGCACGTTGTGCCCCAAATCATCTTCGGCGAAGAGGATACGCTTCTCCTTGAGGCGCATCTTGAGAGCGAGGGCGTATGCGTACTCGTTGGTGTTGGACTTTTCGTCATTGAGGTAGGAGGCCGAGCCGGAGACCTTGACGAGGCCACCGAGGACGTCGAGAGAAAGCTTGGCGTTGATGTCAAGCAGGGTAGCCTTGTCCTCGTGGGTGGTGGAGAGGCTGACGGTGAGATCGGTGTTTCTGATGTCGGTCTCGATCTCTTGGACCTTGCTCTGAGGATAGAGCTGAACGCCGAGGAACTTACCCGAGCGTTGGTCGTAGAGCTCCCCAGGAACGACCGCGCGACCGAGGGTGGGGGTGTCAAAGACGGTGGGTGCTACTTCGGGCATGTTGGAGTGGAGAAAAGCGAGGACGATACGGGATTGGAATGAGAGATGACTTATGAGTCGGGTTACGGAATATTCAGTTCTGCCAATGTAGATATGCTGGTCGAGGCCATCCTCTACTTCTCGTGTCACGGAAACCGGTGCGCATCGCGGCTGGTCCAGTACGAGAAAGTTCGAGGGATGACCGTGCTTCTCCGCAGTTCGGACCGCTGACGGAGTTGGAGAGGTCGGTTTCACCACGACGTGGGACGTTTCGTGCTGATGTTACCTGTACAGGAACATGCTTGAGAGGGCAATGTCGAAGCGGATGGACCTTGAAGATTAGGTTTGACGTCCACATTTCTGTACGAGGGGGGCGAATGACAGCCGTGAGGATGGCGTTGCAGCTGTTCTGAAGACCGAGATGATCGGGCCAGGGGCATCTCCAGCCGCCGTACGCCGTGTACCTGCCAGCAAGTCGCCGTGCTTCTCCAAATGCCTCGTCTTCGGAGCGTGCCGTGATAACGATCATCCGATGCTCGTGCTTCAAAGGCGTGCGGAACACGGCCACCCTTCAAGCTCCATCTCTCCCGCTTTCCTGTCGCATGTCCGAGTCAGACGCTCGCAAGGCTGGATGGCTTCGGTTTGCTCGAGTCGAGCAGTTTGTTCCCGACGGCCAAACACTCCACCGCTCCTCCGCCCCCAACTACAAGAAGCTCCCGACGGGTGATCACGACGCCAGCCAGAATCTCACCCAAGTCTCGGTCGACTTCCTCATCAAGACAGGCATCGACAGTATCATCAGCTTCAACAAGTACAAGTATAAACCTGACGAACTCACCAAGCTCGAGAACGCCAAGATCGACTACTTGCACCTCCGTGTCGTGGACTTCACCCCTCCCACCCTTGACCAGCTCAAGGAGGCCATTCGGTTTTACATCGGAAAAAAGGCGACGCTCGTGCACTGCGGATATGGCCATGGCAGAACTGGCACTGGCGTGACCGCGCTTCAGATCGGGACTGTCAGCGGGCACACTTTGGAACCTTATGCGAGCACATGGTGGGGCTCTAGAGGGAACCACGTCGAGAAACGACAGCAAATATCCGTCCTCGCCAAGCTGAGAGGCGACCTATCCCAGTGCGTCCTCTTGTCTCTCGCCCTTGTTCATTCTTTCATCTTCGATGGAGAGTCAAAATCCGGGGCGCTCCGGAAGTAGGTCCTAAGAAGAATTTCGCAATCGTCAACTCTGCAACTGGATACTACCTCACGCTCTCGACTGACAACAAAAGCATCATCGCGCTTTCTCCAGAGGCTGTGGAGCGCGGTCCCCGGACCAGGCAAGAAGCAAGTCAAGGAAAGCGTGAACAACGTTCTTTTTCGCTGACGTTCGACCGCAGTACCGCTGGGCTATCGTCAAGGACAAGACCACAGACAATCACACGCTCTCAAACCGTGTGACTGCGAAGAGTTTCGTGCTCACCAAGGCCAGCGGTGCTCAAGCCAGTGACCCCGTGAACAATGGTCCTGCGGACAAGGACGTGAGCAATCTGTTTACGATCGCTGAAGTCCCAGGAGATGATCGTGGCTTGTACTTGTGAGAGGCATTCTTGACTTCACTCGACCTTTGTTGACCTCCCGTCGACCCTGCTTCTCAGCATTTCTCCTACGCCGAACCCAAATCTGGTGTTGTCCCTTGTAGAACCCGACCCTGCCAATAATCTCAAGAGACTCGATGAATCGGTTCGTAGCTCTGACCATTCGTCATGGTCTCGCAGCTGACAACACACGACTCGTTCAGAGACAGGTGTCGTCTATGCTCTCAGTCAAAGACCCGAACGATAGACTTGGAGTGTGGATACTTATACCCATCTTGAACACGCTTTCCTCGAGGTACTGAGTGGAGGGGGGACGACTTGCGTACGCGCTTAGCTTTCCAGTTCCGTGCATTTTGCAGGAAAATTCCTTGTGTTGTATCAAATACCCAGATCTACCTCTGGCCGTCGATCGAGTTGTGCAGGGCAAGCCAGGATGAAAATGAATTTATGTTTACGTCAGGGGAGGTCGATCCAGACTGGACTTACAACTAGTTCTACACACCTGTTTTCTTCTCCGCAATGCCAATATCCATAAGAAACAAGGAATATGCCTACATGCTCTGAACGATGGGGGTACTACCCTTCTCCTGTGCGGTCCGTAGGCTGAAAAATGAAACAAATCAACAAAGAAAAAACGACCCCATCATTCAAACAGTTAGACGTCATCACGTACCTATAGTCGTCACCGTTCTGGGTGATATACCTCACCCACGGCAACGCTTGATATCCGCTCTTCTCAACGATTTTCAGGTAGCGTACTTGGATCCCGGACACCGTAAAGTACGGGATCTCAAACTTGACCGTGAGCGGCGGTCGTGTGGGTGGCTCGCTGTCTGTGAATAATGAAATTTCAGCCCGCGGTCATGACAAACGAACGGAAGTGACGCACCGCTTTTGACACTGGGAAGACCAAAGTGAGCTCTCATAAGATACTCCCGGCCACCTCCGAGCTGCTTGATCTTCCACACGAACGCCGACTTGTCCGGTGCATACTGCACGCTCCCCGTCGATGCCTGACGTACGTCGTAACAGAAAGAAAACCTGTCAGCGCTCGAACGTACGATCCGTGTTGGCACTCACCCGGAATTTGGGAGTGTCCGCGTCGTCGGGTACAGGCACCCAAATTTCCACATTGTTTGCCGTGCTTCGTCTCTTGAACTGTGCCTTGCATTTCACGATATACTCTACTCTCGATCCCTTGTGACTTTCCACGGCCGCCTCGACCCATATGAGAGGCTTTACCGGTGTAGACAGTCGGTAGGACATAAGCTCGAATTCGCCGTCGGGCGGTATGAAGGATATCGTGCGGTCATTCTCAAATCGGGAAAGACGGACACACTGGTGAAATTTGACGTCTTCCATTTCGATGGCCTTGCCTCGCGATGCTGCGATCGAGCAGACGATTCAGGCAACACGAACAAGCATAGAGTGGAAACACGCACTGCGACCCGTGCTCTCAAACATGACTTTATCATTCAGACCCAATCTTAGCTCTGGCATGCCGGAAAGGTAACACTTCATTTTGACTGCGCCCAGAATTTCAGATCGCACAACATTTCCGTTCGAGTTCACCTTGGTATCGAAAAGTGAGCACGCGATGTGACAAAGTCGAAGAAAGGAAAACGCACGAGGAGGTTGACGCTTTCAATGACATCGAGGAACACTTCGTTCTTACGGTATCGAATGCCCTCCGTTCGCCACGAGACGGCATTCGTCACCGCCATCGGCGGTCGCACCTGGATCTCCAGCTTGTGTGATTCTTGTGTGATATATCTGTTCATCGGGGGGGAAGAGCGATCCGTCAGTGCCAACCCCGGAGGGCACGATATACGTGAGGGGTGGGGCGAGTCACACACTCTTGCAAGATCTTGCTCTCCGTAGTCTGCGGGTACCCGAAATCCATCATCTCGTCCATGAGCTCGTAGATGATCACAAAGTTGTCCCGTATTGACTCCTCTTCGAGCTCCTTGAAGTATTCCACGAGAACTTGCGTTAGCCGGTGCAGGAATATGATGATCTCGGCTGCGTTGGAATTGCGTTTCGAGAGCGCGAGGACTTCACGAGCAAATAACACGAGGCACATCAGTGGGAGACACGCAGGCACGTAGATAGGGATGGTAAAAGACCGCTCACGGTACAGATTGGAATGTCGAATGTGCATGTAGTTGATGCCCTGGCTCGAGAAACAGGGTGTCACTTGTTGGCCCTCCTCTTCGATTTCGAGAACAAGCGGAAGGAAGCGTTCGATGTACGACGGTGGGACATCGTCCTTGTATGCGCGCTGTATCAACGGCTTCCCCTTGAGGTCGAGGATGGCAATGAGAGACGCCATGACCCGAGGCAACGATTTTCTGACAAGGTATAATTTCCATTCCTGGGTACGCTGCGTATTACATAATACTTATCCTCTGTCGCGGGCCGGGCGAGTCCCGGATTGAGACCTACTAGGTTTTGTCCTATCGTCGCACCCCATGACTATGAACTCGCACACCAGCGCTGTGGATGTTGCATTGCGATTTATGGAGATACGCCAAACCTGAATACGAAACATTAAGTGGGTCAAATGTCCTCCTGCCAGTGGGTTAGTTGTTCTGCGATGATGCGAGTCCGAACAGCCGATTGCCTTTCAGATCGCGCTGTCGAGGAGGAGACTGTGCACGCTCGTTCTCCGCAAGCTGAGAAGACAGAGGTCGCGGACCCGGAGGGCCCTCAAGCAGGGTGAACGCTTCCGAAATCATCCTTTTAGCTCGGCCGACGACCTGGCAGCTCCCAGGCAAGACTTTAGAAGGGGTCATACCTTGAGCAAGTCGGCAAGTCACAACTTATTACACAGTTCTGGAAGAAAAGCTGTTTCAGCTGCTTCCGTGACGATGAGCAGGAGGTATTTCTCCAAGCACACGTCTAGGGATCGTTGGCCCTAGCTGCGGAGTCAAGATGGCGGCACTGGCGCGTCTGGATGTCGAGCTGGTGCTAAAATACTTCACCCTGGCCAATATGAGTGCGGAACTCACCCGTTCGCACGCGCTTGGTCCCCATATATGAATCTTCATGCTCGTCGAACCTTGTAGCGACGGCATGGGCCCATCATCAGGCGGAAATACGAGATTAGACCGAGGGATGATACATGACTTGGTTGTTTAACGTTTAGTTCTACAGGCATCTATATGGTATGCTGCTCGCTAGCCCATATTGCTTGTCCCGGGAAGTTCGGCCTGTCGCTGACAGTTGGGCCGGAATGGTCGGGGGAACTCGAAAGGGTGGGCAGGAATCTGAGGATTATCTGAGCCCGGCTGCGACGAACGCCCAGATTCCTATACGGCGCGCTCGCTCCGCTGCCAATCGTGTTGTCTTGACCCTCCGTCCATGTCCTCGACGAATTTCGGGGGAGGCCCCGCATCCTCGCGGCTGCTCAAGTCCTTCACGTCAGTGTCGGAGAAACCTGATAGAGACTCCCTCACTTTCTGAATGGCGTCGGCAAAGTGCTGGAACCGCAAGAGCCCTTTCACCAGCGCTGCGAGGCTCGGTCTGTACCGCTTCGATATCTTGTCACTTCTAGTAGACTCGGGTTGAGATGCTTCCCATACAGTTCTATACCCTTGTCAAGCACTCTCTTACCGTTCCAAGAATATTCCAGTCTTATTGTCTCCGTTTTGTTGGTGGGGATGAGATGTACCACCCGCGACGCAGGGACGGCCGCGCTTGAAAAAAAAAACAGTACCGGGCCTTCCCCTGCTGGTAATCCTGTAGGAAATTTCCAAGCTCATGGCGCAGAGCGTTGTGTACTGTGGTGAATGCGGTCGCAACAATACGAGTCATCTGGACCAGCTCAGGAACGTTTTCCTGCGCGGTTTTGGTGCCATCCTGAAAAAAACGAGAAACGGCTGGAGAGGTCGTCGGGCATTGAAAAAGCATATCCTCCACGGCATCTGATTGGAGTTCGTGAGTCTCGCCTGCCTGGTATAATTCGGAGGGATGGGGTGAAGGATGGCCGAGATTGGGGCCCCTCCACCATCACTAATATATAACCGAGTTCCCTGAGGGAGAGTGCTAAGGACGCTCTGGGAGTCGAGCAGGGCCTTGTGCAAAGCGAATTCGCCGTGAATCTGCGCTAGGGGAACCAGAAAACGGGGGCAAATCCAACGAGACGGACAAACGATGAGATCGGACTTGTCATTCATGCCATTAAAATCGCTTTTGATATCGGCACTCCGCTGCCAGGCTGACTGCGCCCTTCAACTTGTCGAACTGCAACTGTAGCTTGCCCTTGATTCTCTCATCCCCGGATACCTCAGGCTTCTCCTTGGGGTGCATCTCGGGAACGAGAGCATACGCACACTCATTTGTATTGGGTTTCTGGTCGTTGAGGTAGGACGCCGAAACCTTGCCTTTGGTGAGGCCACCGAGAGCATCGAGAGTGTGTCGGTCTCGATCTCCTGGACCTTGCTCTGAGGATAAAGCTGGAAGCCAAGGAATCTGCAAGACAGGCGGCACAGGACCGTCAGCACGTGCGGATTCGGGAAGTGGCCATTGCACCGATGCTCGTGGACTTGGACGCGCCCGTCCTTCAAAACAAGTCCAAGCGGCTCGCCTCGCTCGCCCCCTCTCATGGCCAGCGCAGACGCTGAAGACGCTGGCTGGTTCCAGTGGGAGCAAGTCACAAGACTTGTTCCCGCCGGACATCTCCTCTTCCGTGCCTCCGCTCCCCACTACAATGAAACGGTTGGAGATACCTCACAGAACCTCGACCGGCGTGCGGTCAACTTCCTCAGGATTCCGCCAAACCTCGACAGCATCATTAGCTTCAACCAGTACCCGTATGACGCTACCGGGCTTGCTTTGTTGAGGAACGCCAATATCGCGTACCTGCATCTCAGCGTCGTCGACTTGACCGCTCCCACCCTTGCACAACTGCGACGAGCCATCGACTTCTTCAGCGGCAAGCGGTCAACCCTCGTGCACTGCGGCTTTGGCTATGGCAGAACTGGCACTGGTGTCACCGCACTTCACATCGCACACGTTAACGGCCAATCACTCGAGCCATTCGCAAATACGTGGAGAGGGAATCATGTCGAAACACGGGAGCAAGAGTCTGTCCTAGCAGAACTGAGAAATCTTTTTCTGAGGTTCGTAGTCCAATCTCACCCTCTTTTCGATTATATCACTTCCCTCGCTCTCATCTAGGAACAAATCCCGGGGCGCAGCTCCTACCCGGACTTTTGCGATCATCAACCTCGAGACTGGCTACTATCTCACAGTTTCGAGCAACAATCAAACCGTGCAAGCCCTCACCCCTGTGAACGTGAATGAGGCCGCGACCCCACAAGAGGCGAGTCGGGGAGATGGTGTCGAGACGTTCTACTTACACCCATTCCTTTTGCAGTTCATATGGACTGTCACCAGGAGCGGCACCACCAACAACTATTCACTCTCGAATCGCACTACCTCTACAAGCTTCGCGACAACCTTGGCTAGTGGAGCTGCTATCGGTAATCGCGTGGAGAACAGGGCAGCAGCCGGGAGAAACGGACTGTTCACGCTCACTGAGGCTGCAGGGACCGATCGTGGTCTGTACATGTGAGACGCCGCTCGTCCTATTCAACTTTTGCTGACCCGTCGACCCGCCCTAAGCATTTCTCCTACGCCGCACTCCAACCTCGCGTTGTCTATTAACAGACCTGGCCCTAGCGCCTCAGATGTTAGTACCTTTGAACATTCCGAACCCTGTCACGGCCTCTCAAACGATAATTTAATATCACTATAGGACCAACTGCCTGTCTTACTCGCTAACAACAGCGCAAGCAACAAACGCGCTCTTTGGATACTTTACCCTCTCTAAACACCGTTGCAGCGAGGCGCCGAACTCGGGGATGTGGCCAAACCATGAGCGCACATGTTCAGTTTCGTATTTTTTGTTTTCCATAGCCAAAGTGCTCTAGTTGTCACAAATACTGATTTGCGTCTGCTCATCGAAGCTCACAAAGTCCCAGAGTTGGAATGTATCTAGGACGAATTCAAGCTAAGCTTCCACAGGTTCACCCCAAGTGGTGTCCCCGCCTGCAACCATTCTACAATAGAAAGTCGACGGAGGGCAGACTACACAGTAAAGGTCTGCAGTCTATCGCACATTCTTTTGCATTGTCATTCCGTCACACGGTGTCTGTAAGAAGCAAGAATTACCAGACGCCCTCACTGCAACGCGACAGACCCTGGCAACTACTATCTCTGAGCAATCTGGGTGCCGCCCTTTCTCCTGCGCAATCCAATGTCTGAAACAACACGTTGGAGGGTTCTTCCGTATTACGCTGCGGATGCCGACAAATGGTGGGTCGCGAGGGCGGAAACAACAGTCGTGTGTTCGTGATCAAGTCTGCTCTGCAAGCAACGCGCACACTAGGGTGGCGATATGGGGGGAGAGATGAGTAAATCTGGTTTCTTTTCCTGTAGCGACAGCTAAATCCTCATCTTCCCCTACAGTTCAGTTTCCTAGGTAGTTCTTACGCTTTTTGGGTGCTGGCCTTGATCTCCTGAGAAATATCTATCGACGGTTTGCCCCGCCTCGGCTACCTCACGGCAATCTGGACTAGACTAAGTTCAAGCACTGCAAAACAACACATTGGACGGCCCCTTATCAGGTATCACGGGTCACCCCACGATAACGAATCGTCAACGCCCCTCGTATAACATCATGACCTTGAGCATGCTGGCAGATCAGCAAGTTATCACACGGTGGGCGAAGAAAAGCCAGGTTACACGAAGGACGGCTGCCCCACGAATTCCAAGAACCGTGGCACCGGGCGGAAGCCTGTCCTGTCAGCACGTCTCCGCCAACGATCGTCAGTCTCTATGATCGATGATCGATTGATCCCACGCATCCACATCGCAAGACGGATATCTACAGTGGGTGTGGCGACCGTGTGACTAGGGTATTGCTCTCCTCGAAGATGACTGACGCGCCTCGCCGCGCCGATAACCCAAGTTCAGGGGCGTTGTTACTCAAACAACAGCGGGCGTGCACTGACAGCACTCTCAAGCTTCCACGTCCCCGGTTCGCTTTTTACGAACTACGTGGACATGATCAGCCGTGCTTGCCCTTTGACATTCCAACCTTGCAAGCATGAGCATGCGGGACCGGGCTTTGTGCTTCGCAGTAGCTCAGTCTTCCATGGCGTTTCACCGGCATGAGTTCAACGTTCTGCTGCCACGAGGGCGACCATGGGATGGGAGAATACCACGGGTTCGTTCAACTGGTTTCCAGTGGCTTCTCTTTCTCCGTATGCTCAAAGTAGTGCGCGTCTGACACTAGCATCGTCGTGATTTTGGGATGCAAGCCTGGTTTCCATCGGGCAAGTTCGATATTCAGCTTCGTCCAATGATGATGGCACTCCCCAGAACACTACATATGCGGCGTCTTGTATGCCAAAGAATCAAGCTCGGACCTCGCATCCATGTGTGAAAGTAACGTTGGTCGACATTTATGTCGAACAAAATCATTCAGGAATTTTCTGATCATCAAGGCTATTCTACCCGTAGCGTTGCACTACAAATGTGAGTCCTAGTCAGTGGTGGGCCATGGGGAAGCATGGGAGGAATAAAACAACAATTACGACCAACTCTTGCGTTGGGTACACATACAACAGTAGACACTGGTCTGGCCAGGTTTTTATTCGCAGCAAGGGCCAAATTCATATCCCCTTTTATGCCCGCGCACTCAGCTCAGTTCTTCTGTGCATTGCACTAGTCCCTAACCTCCGCTTGGAACTTGGTATGATATCAATGTTCGCCATTGATGATCAGTAAGGATGGCATACCTGTGTGAGTGCACGTGTAAAAACCCTTGATTTCACGCACCTATAAAGGCGGTGAGGTACGACACCATGCTAAGTTATGGGGCTTACACTGCAGTTCCAAAACTCAAAGCTCGCGAAAATGACGAGTAACCGCTACATTGACGGTGAGTTTACACAACAGATCACAAACACTCACCCCATCTTTACGATCAAAGATATCATTGTTGATCGGTTCGCTAGCGATTTCTTCGTCGTCAAGGTAGTATAGAATCCACTTTGGGGCCAGAGCGCCTTGGACGAGGGTCGCTATGAACGATCTATCACTCGGGCAACCTCGGTTCTTTGAACCCCCGATATTCATGGTCTCGGTCCTGCCGGGCAGAGCGGAGAAGGGCATTGCCTGGAACTGCAAGACATCAGACCAGGTATATTTATCGCACAAGTAAGGAAACGAGGAATTGGTGAATGCTGAATGTCTCTCTGCACGGACTTGGATTCTAAATGACTTCTAGCTGTTCAAAGGATCGACATCCAACATGAAGCGATGGCTACAGACGCGTCCCGCAAGGTAAGCGGAGTGGACCACTTATGAGGAGCTTTCCCTCGATCTTTTCGTTCCTGGACACCCTGGACTTCCTAGCGACGAGACCGACGATGGACGAGATGAAATGGGTAGCTAGCTTAGTCTCAATATGGTTCACCTGCGTGATCGAGAGAGCGTTATCACCCAGATCGTCCCCAGCAAAGAGGATACGCTTCTCGCGGAGGCGCATCTTGAGGACGAGGGCGTATGCATACCCGCTGGTGTTGGACTTTTCGTCGTTGAGGTAAGAGGCTGAGCCCGAGACCTTGACGAGGTCACCGAAAAGGTCGAGAGTGAGTTTGGTGTTAATGTCGACCAGGGTGGCCTTGTCCTCGTGAGTGGCGGACAGGCTGACGGAGAGATCGGCTTTCCCGATGTTGGTCACGACTTCCCGCACGTTGTTCTGGGGTTAGAGCTGGACGTCGAGGGACTTTCCCAGCGCTGGTCGTAGAGCTCACCCAGATGAACGACGTGGCCGGGAGTGGGGTTTCAAAGACGGTAGGCGGTACTCCGGACGTGCTGAGGCAGAAGGAGGTGAGGGGCGCCAGGTGAACTTGGGTGTCTGTCTACGTGGCGAGATATGAATACCCGCAGACCAGTTGATTTTGGGGTTGGAACAGCGTACTGTGGTTCCTGTCTGGAGAAATGGATGTCCATTTATCCTATCGTCCACAGTAGACGTGATCTGAAAGTGCCGATGGCACGATCCGGCCGGACCGAGAGCCCGTCCCGTCTGCATGCCCCTCTGCCGATGATCACAAGACGGGTATCTACGGCGGCGGAGAGTGCGGCCAGGAAATGACGTGCCTAACGTGGCCATTCAAATCGAGCTTTCGCGACGTGCGTCCACATCCCACATCTCTGTGTATCGAATGGCGCCCGTATTCTCAACCGAGAGGCCAGCCTAACCTGCACCTTAAGAGTGGATGGTGCATCGAGCATACATTCTTGCGTTCAGCACGTCTCAGAAGACCATGATAAAACGTCCATGGGATTTGTGCGCGATGAGAGGTGAGTTTACAGTATGCAACAGTAGGACAGTTATGTTGCAGAGACCTGAGGAAAGGATAGACTTGCGATGAGCGAACTGGGTCTGAGATCACGGTATCATGCTGGTGACCAGCTCACCAAATGCCGAAACGAGGTAAACCGTCGATAGAACGAACCATTTCTTTATCGTCAAGGCGCGAGATCCACCCTTTAGTCCCCGTGTCCTGGACGAAGGCCCCCAAGAACAGTTCATCTAAATCCGGGAACAACAATTCATCGTTGGCGTATTTCAGGCGAAGATCTGCGACAGGCTTAGCAGAGGTATCATAACTGAAGACGCGGCGAGCTTGAATACCATCGTTCTCACACCCACCTGCTGACGCATAATCGCGAAGGAACGATCTAGTCCGAAAACAAGATTCCGTCGTTGAGAACAAGTCGTAACCCTCGCATGCTAGACCATCTATATTGTCTCGAGATTATTTCCAGGCGACTGACACAATTTTAGTCTGAGATTGTATGAGTCTCGTCTGGCAATGTGATACAGGGCGCACACCTCCCGATGTCATTAACCCCGACTTCCGTCCTACCCCAATGCTCCGTCTGCTTTCGCTGACCGTCCTCGGATATTCACCTTCCTTACCTCTTCTTCTAATCTCTCGAGCCTCTCCCAGTCTTCCTCATTCCCATCCTCCATCCTCCACGTCTCCCTATCCCTCAGCTTCCTGCCCAGCTTCATCTTTACCGCCGCAGTATACCCTGACTCGCTCGAGGTCCTCACAATTTTGTCCTCCCTCCGCTCCTCATCGGTCATCTTGGCGAGTATATGTGCAGGCGGGCCTTGACGCATGCGCTCAACTGTAGACGGAAATACCTCTCCGCCACGTTCACGTGCGTTTCGGCGGGTCCTGGACCGAATTTTTCGTCGGCGCGCTTCGAGGCCCCGCAAGAGGAGCCGAGGGGGGTATTCCGAGTACAGTCGATCATACTCCCTTTTGGTCGCGCTGTGCAAGATCCGCAACTTATCCCTCAACGGTCGCACTGCGCCATCAGCTCTCGCGTGAGTATGCACCAAAAACGAGCGGAAAGGGGAGGCGAACGCGTACGCCATGCATTCGGGTCGTCACTGAACACGGGTTGGACGCGCTCGCCTGTGCGACGGAGCTGCCTTTCGAACGCGCACTCCATTTCGACGTCCCTGACCCATTCCGTTAGACGTACGAATTCCTCGTGTTGTCGCTCTCTGCGCAGACGCCGCTTTTGGGTCATGCACGAGATGCTGACCGGCTGCGGGACCAGCCGCGGAACGAGTCTGTTGTACAGCGTTGGGCGGATGAACGAGCCCTTGAAGACGGTGCGCGTGTGCAGCCTGGCCTGTTCGTCCTGTCAGTTTGTAGGATAGGTTCGTCAGTTCTGCTCCCTTGGTACGACGAAAGGAATGGAAAGGAAGCCGTCAATGTACGCATTGAACGCACCAGCGCTTCCCGGACGAGCCGACCAAACTGCCTCCTCTCGCGCTTGCTACCGATCATTTGGTCATATCTATCCAAGACCGCACGAAGATGCCCATCCCCATGTTTTGCACGCGCGAACACATCCAACCACTATGCATGAGCAGTGTGCGTGGGTGAGGGCCGTTCAGTGCCGTGGTGGAACGCAAACTGGGGCGTGACATACCTCATATGCTCGCTCCAGCTGTGCCTTCGCGACATGTGCTTGAATTGTATGTCTCTTCGCCTCAAAGAGTGTCCGTATTCGCCATTGTATCTGCAATGTCAGGTCAGCGTGCGCTGAGGGCAAGCGATGCGAGGGCTCACGTTCTCGCGTTCGGCGTGTCTCCGAAGACCGCGATACAATGTCCACAGGGTTGGTATGCGATGAGCGGCAAGTTTATAATATGGAACAGTAGGACGGATGCGGCGCAAAGGTGTGAGCAGACGGGCGATGGCCTGGCGATGAGCAAGTGAAGACGGTGATGGTAGCGGAACTACCATGATATGTACAATACATAATCTACAGTACTTGTCTCTAGATGCGACTGTACGACGATATATGAAAGCAAACAATCACCAGAGCGTTATCCATCAAGTCAACCAAAGAAATAAATCAACGCGGGATATCATGCGTTGGGGTACTTCTGTGTAAAATCCCTGTGGAACTTGACTAGCTTGCCCACATACTCCTCCACGCCGGGGCAAAGGCATGTCAGTCGGTAGTGGTACTCTCCCTCTCTCTGTCCGAATCCGGACCCAGGTACGACGCAGATCCCCGTCGCATCGAGTAACGCGAGGGCATAGAATGCGTCCGGTTCTTTGCCCGCCGCTTTCGCAGCCTGGACAGCCTTGTTAGACAGATGGATCCGGGGGTACAGGTACAGGGCACCAGGCGAGTCGACGCAGCTAACGCCCTCCACCTCATTGAGAGCGGTGACCATCTGGGCTGTGCGCTGGGCGAGGGCCTTGTGGATCACGTCTGTCTCTTTCTTCCAGAGCGGATAGCTTTCATCCCCCTGTTTTGGGGGACGAACCATACAGTCCACGCCGATCTGACCCTGTAGGGGAGGGCAGAGGCCAACGCTGACCATTTTGTATACCGTAGCGACGACATCGTCACTTATGTTGGTCAATTCGAAATAGCCGCCACGTCTACCACATTCACCAAAGACGCCTTTCGAGATTGAATGGAAAGACACGAGCGCAACGTCCTTTCCAGACTCGACGACGACTTTTTTGAACGAGGTAAAGGGATGTGTGTCTCGGCGATGGAGGTTGGTCTGGTATACCTCATCAGCAAGGAGGACAAGGTTGTACTGTTCACAAAGTTCGACGATCTCGTCTTGCGTCTTCCTGTCAAGAAGGGCACCCGTTGGATTACCAGGATTGATGATCACGAGCGCCTTGGGCTTGATCTTGCCCTCCTGACGGGTCTTCTCTAGAAGCGACCTGATCTCGCCAGCGGACGTGCCCCACTCGTTTGCCTCATCGAGGTAGTAGGGGATCGGCACCCCGGAGAATTGGGCAAGGGTTGCAGTGTATAGGGGGTATTGAGGGATGGGGATCAGGATGCCCGACGTATCCGGTTCGGATATCAACATTGAGATAAGGAGGGATACACCAGCGGATGCGCCACCGGTAAGAAAGATGCGATCGGGGGATGCCGGATGACCGTCTCGGGCTGCAAGGGAGAAGACGGGTCAGTGAGCAGAATATGATGGACAGGTAAAGGGGTGCACTGACCCTCAATGAACTCCGCGACGTGCTTGCGGATGAGAGGGACACCCTGAGAATGGGAATATGCGCCAATAGAGCCTATTTCGGCGAACAGCGCGTCCGCACGGGCGACGACATCCCTTGGGAAGACGTTCGGAGCAAGATGCCCGAGGTCCCTGTACTCCATCAGAGCAGCAACCTGCGGGAGGGATGTGAGGAGAGAAAGTGCGTATAGCGAAAGACGGACGAACCTGTCTGACGAAGGTGAGGGGGGGCTGATCAAGGCCTTTCTGCTGGGGGTTTCCGATGTTGGAGGAGATGACCTGGCCAAAAGGGAGGCCATGAGCGTTTGGGTTCTGCTGAAGCTGGACGCGGTACTGCTCAGCCTTGATGGCGAGCTCGCCACGGACGGCATACTGGACGTTGCGGATCGCGGGGTTGAGGTCGTCGACGGAGAGCCTGCTCATCAGTCTCCTCTGGGCGGGGATGAGCTGGCAGAGGGAGCGTCCGAGTGCCATCGCGCTGTCAAACGTGGCCATTTCAATGCCCATCGCTGCATCCGACACATCCGAAGGCACCACGGTCACGTGATACAGACCCACCCTGTCCCACTGATTTTCTCGAGCACCGCGCCTGTCGAGCATGCCGGACGCATTCTTTGCAGCCAGGAAACGAAAGCGGAAGCAACTGCGACAGTCCAAGCCCAATGCCGTCCAGCCAAAGAGGCGCCGCGAGGACGAGGAACTGGGCTCGGACGAGACAGATCGCGATGTCGATCTCCGCGCACACGACGAACCCGAGTCCAGCGGTGAGGAAGACATCGACGAGACACCCGCAGAGAAGCGTCTCCGACTCGCAAAGCTCTACCTGCAGAACGTGACAGATGACCTCGGTCGGTCCGCCCTTGTCCACGTGATGCCCGCTATTCATTCAACTTGCGTCAGCCGAAGGCGAGTTCGACGCTGCCGAGCTCGACAAGGAGCTCGTATCAGCACGCCTGCGTCAAGACGTGCTCGAGCATTCTGGAAAGGTCCATCTGTTCATTGCGGACACTGTAAGTCACATCCCCTTCGCCACCCCCTCTCGGTATCCACCGCCTGTCTAGTACGACTTTGCCTCTACCTCGCGACTTCGTTGTCGCGGTCACAGACTGTCCGTTACGTCAGCTGTAGCTACCGAGGATGCCAAGTACCTATTTACAGCTTCCAAGGACGGTGCCATCAATAAATGGGACCTTCGAACCGGCCAAAAGATCGCTACGTTTTACAAGCAGCGTTTAGACCCCAAGGGAAAGGGAAAGGAAAGAGCAAACGCTTTCGATATCGAAGGTCATACAGACGAGGTGTTGGCTTTGGCCATTAGTAGCAATGGCCAATATCTCGCGAGCGCCGGGAAAGATAAAAAGGTCGGCGTTTGGGATGCCGAAAGAAATAACTGGGTGAAAGGCTTTGGAGGGCACAAAGATGTCATATCCGTGTGTGGACTCTCTTTCATGTGACATCGCTCCTAATTTTCTCGTCTGTTGTTAGAGCCTCGCCTTCCGCAAAGGCACACTGCAGCTGTATACCGGATCTTATGATCGTACAGTCAAATTATTCGACCTCTCTGTTCTGGGATATGTCGAAACTCTATTTGGCCACCAGGACACCATCGTCTCAATAGATGCTCTTCGTGGCGAGACGGCCATAACAGCAGGCGCTCGAGACCGAACACTACGGTATTGGAAAATCCCAGAGGAAAGCCAGCTCGTATTCCGTGGTGGTGGCAAGAGTGAACTTCGCGAACTTTTGGAGGGTGGTGCTTTCGAGGGGCATGCAAGTGAGGAAGAGGTGGAAGGAAAGAAGGCTAAGGGTGCGACGGAGCGGAAAAAGTTTGTCGAAGGCAGAATCGAGTGTGTCGCTATGGTCGACGAAACAAATTTTGTTAGTGGCGGTGACACAGGGTATGTCTTCTTCGAGCCTCTGCTTTGAAACGGACGACTGATGGTCTCGTCATAGCTCAATATGTCTCTGGAATACTCAAAAAAAGAAACCAATATTCACGCAGGCACTTTCTCATGGTCTGCATGAAGTAGAGTCGTCTACCGAAGGTACCGTCAAATCACCTCGCTGGATAACGTCAATTGCCTGTCTGCGATATTCTGACACGTTTGCGTCTGGTATAAATAATTCTTATGCTTTGCTATATGTTTTTGTGTGCTTGACAGTTCTCTCTTTCAGGTTCATGGGACGGTGCCATACGAATATGGAAACTTGACTCGAAACTTAGATCCTTCTCCCCCGTCGGGATCGTTCCTGCGCTGGGTATCGTCAACTCTCTGCAACTCCTATCCCCTCCCAAAGGTTTTTTGGACGGTGCTTCATGGACCGCCCCGACTGATTCCAACTCCACTGCAAAAACCGGGAACGTCTCCCCTGCTCCTAACGGAAGACCGACGACGGTCAGGCTAACAGGCGTCGAGGTGGTACTATTGGTCGCTGGGTTGGGCCAGGAGCATCGGTTAGGGAGGTGGCTGGCTGTCAAGGGCAATGGCGCGAATAACTCAACAATTGTCGTCGCGTTTCGGCCACGGATAGGAAATAACTCGTGAAGGGGACAAGTGCGACTGACGAGGATGTCACGCTGATACTGCGTTAACACAACTGCGCTGGCACCGTTCCTACAAGCGCAGTCTCAACCTGCACTTTGATGGAAATTTGTCTCCAGGATTACTCGCCCATACTACTATGCTATCCTCGGAACAAAACCCTCAAAAGTACTCGACTGAATAATAAGATTATCGGCTTTAGTGTCGTCCTGAAAATGCAGATTAGCATCTGAAGGAACGATTTACCCTAGCTCTCGCTGTGCTGATTTCCAAGAGTCGTTACCGAGTTCTGAGTGTACCGGGACCAAATTAGTAAACTTGTAACACCCGTTGTCCCTGTTGGCCCGTACATTTAGAATTTCCTACTCCAACATGCATACGCAGGCGGAACCGTCCAATGCATCGACTCAACGCAGGCCCAAGAAAAAGCAAGCGAGGAAACATATTAATCCAACCAAGGCTAAGAGGATTAGCGAGAGAGAGCAGGTGGATACTTTAGATAGGCTCGCTATGGCATTTGTGAGCGCATACAGTCAGCTTTGATAGACTCGAACGATACTAAGATCCTTTCTAGGAGCCTCCAGAGGACCTTCGAACGTTTTCCGATCTCCCAGTATCTCAGCTCACCAAGCGTGGTATGCTACACTATTCGTCACCGTCAAGGCGTCCTTGCCTAACACAAGCCCAGGTCTTAAAAAATGTTTCTTCGTTGACATGACGGACATACAGGCCTCTAGCATACCAATATCGCTCAAGGGGAAAGATGTACTAGGCGCCGCCCGGACAGGGAGCGGGAAGACCCTCGCGTTCCTAATTCCTACGCTCGAGATACTCTACCGTCGAAAATGGGGACCCCAGGATGGACTTGGTGCCTTGATCATATCACCCACACGAGAACTGGTGCGTGTCCGAAGCTGAAGCTGAACGGAGGTTGTGACGCAGGGGCGCAAGGCCGTCCAAATATTCGACGTGTTGCGTTCCATAGGCTGTTACCATGGGTTTTCTGCGGGACTTGTCATCGGTGGGAAGAGTCTCAAAGACGAGAGGGAGCGCCTGTCCCGAATAAACATTCTCGTCGCGACGCCCGGTCGGCTATTGCAACACATGGACCAGACGTTTGGCTTCGAGTCTGACAACTTACAGATTCTTGGTGCGTGTGACCGGACTCTTGCGTGGACAGGTGCTGAAGTCTGCTGCTTGGAACTAGTTCTCGATGAGGCGGATCGCATCCTGGACATGGGCTTCGCCAAGACGCTTTCTGCGCTCCTCTCCCACCTGCCAAAGTCCCGCCAAACATTGCTCTTCTCAGCCACGCAAACGCAGTCCGTTGCACAGCTGGCTCGTCTCAGCCTCAAGGACCCCATTCACGTCGGCGTACAGGAAGCTGGAAGCTCGAGCGCGACGCCCGCAAGCCTCTCACAGTACTACAGCATGTGCACACTCGACCGGAAGTTGGATGTTCTCTGGTCGTTCATCAAGACACACCTCCATTCGAAAATACTTGTCTTTCTCTCGAGCGGGAAGCAGGTCCGTTTCGTGTTCGAGGCGTTCCGCAAGATGCAACCCGGAGTCCCGTTGCTTCATCTTCACGGGAAACAGAAACAGGCGACGCGGTTGACGGTGTACGGCCGTTTCACGTCTTCACAGCACGCGGTGCTGTTCGCAACGGATATCGCTGCGCGCGGGCTGGACTTTCCATCGGTGGATTGGGTCGTCCAGGTGGACGCGCCCGAGGACGCGGACACATACGTACACCGCGTCGGTCGGACGGCGCGATACGGTAGCGTTGGAAAGGGACTCTTACTGCTTCTTCCGAGCGAAGAGCGAGGGATGCTCACAGCACTCGGGAAGAAGGGCGTCGAGATTGAAAACATCAAGATTCGTGCGAGCAAGACGCAGAGCATCCAGAACCAACTTCAAAACCTGGCATTTCAGGATCCCGAAATTAAGTATCTTGGTCAACGTGTTAGTTTTTTTTTTGCCCTTCTGATGCGGTTGGCATAACGCATACTCACAACAAGGCATTTGTATCCTACGTTCGTTCTGTGCACCTACACAAGGACAAGTCAATATTCAAGCTCGATGAGCTGCCCATCGAAACGTTTGCGGAATCACTCGGGCTTCCGGGTACTCCTAAGATCAAGTTTTTGAGCAGAGAACAGGCGAAGAAACAAAAGAACGCGTCCAGAGTTCTGTCTGCCCTTCAGGCACATATAGACTCTGAGGGGGGCGCATCTTTGTCATCCGAAGATGGTAGCGGAGGGGAGGACTCGACGTCGGAGAGTGCTGAGTCCGAGGGCGAAGCTCGAGAACCTTCCAAGCATGATCTCGCGATGGCCCCGGCCAAACGTTTGAAACTTGCCAAAGTTTGTTTCTCTCTTCATTTCTCTGCGCATCCGTGCTTAATCCAAAACTGTTATAGAGCGCGGTACGAACAAAGTACGATCGAATGTTTGAGCGAAAGAACCAAAACATCTTGTCCGAGCATTACTCTAAGCTTGTCGACCACGGAAACGTAGGAGAGGAAGGGGAAGACTTTATCACTCTCAAACGCGCCGACCACGATCTCGACCTGCTCGCCTCCAGCACGCCCGATCCTGACGTCGAGAATCTATCGAACCGAAAGCTGAAGCTGTCGCGCACGAAACGGATGGTCGCCAAGTACGGTCGCCTGAGCCACAAGCTCGTCTTCGACGACGAAGGCAACCCACACGAAGTGTACGAGATGGTCCATCCGAACGAGTTTTACAAGCATGGCGCGGAGGCCGTCAAGGAAGCCGGCCGGGTCTTTGCTGAGGGAGAAAAAAGGAAACTGGGGAGCGTGGACGCTGTCGACAAGCTAGAAGCAAGGGAGAAGAAGAAAGAAAAGATGCGAGAGCGCAAAGAGCGAGAACGTAGTGTAAGTGAAAGCGTCTTCCAGACCATGTTGAACACGCTCAGACCCTCTGATGAAGGTGAACCGGGAGAGGGGCGCTACGATCGGGTCACTGGACAATCGAGACGATGGTTATGTTACCCCTGATTTTGATCTGCCTTCGGAAAGCGAGGATGAGGATGTTGTTGTCTTGCCTCCGCCAAAACGAGTCAAGTCGTCCTCATCGAAGTCGCGGCGAACTGCGGACATCGAGGATGAAGAGGAGATGGCATTACGGTTGTTGCGGAAGAAATGAGCCTTCCGCTGGATGTTGTTGGGCCATACCACCTGGTAACTTACTAGTAATATTGAGTGAGCGCCTCGAAACTGTACTGCGTGGCATCCTGGGAGCCCGAACTGCTCTACCGCTTGTACCGTACGTGCGGCCGAAGTGTGCGCCGGTTCTGCCAGTGCTCGGGTCAACACGTCCCGTTGTCGCGTTCGCAAGCATCGAGTACTTTGCTGTAAATTTGCTCGCGGTTCGACAAGTCGGTTCCTGTGGGCTCCTGTGAAGACCTTTACCCAAAGCACTTCAAGACACTCTGTTTCCGCTAGTCTGGTCTACGATATTCCCTTCGTTGACCGTTGCTGGACCAACTATGAGCTTCTACCACCTTCGAAAACCCGTCTTGGGTGCAAGCTCGAGAGGATTGGCCAAAAGGGCCGTGGGGGGAGCTCGACTGGCCTCGAGCGCTGCATCCGAGGTACGACTCCTGGCACATTTTCCGAGACTTATGTTTCACCGTCGCCGTTTTTTTTCCCCCAGCATCGTTCTGCGCCCAGCACTCGATATCTCAAGGCCACTCATGATCTCACCGCCGCCCCCAAATTGTCTGCTACCATCGCACTCGAGCAGCAATACCTCCTCGGCGTGTATGCACGGCCGCCGTTCGTGCTCTCGCACGGTCGCGGAAGCTGGGTGTGGGATACTGAGGACCGCAAGTATCTCGACTTTAGCGCTGGGATTGCAGTGAACGCGTTGGGTCATGCTGATCCTGGCGTCGCAGAGGTGAGCGCACGACCTACCCTTTTTTTTGTCTAAATTGCACCGGGGTTAGGTCTTGCATCAACAAGCGGCGACGTTGCTCCACTGTTCCAATGTGTATCGCACCCAATGGGCACCGAGGCTTGCGGAGCTGATCGTGACTCTCACTCAACGGGAAGGCGGCCTCGGCTTCTCTGCGGGGTCTAATACCTCACAGGCGTGCGCCAAGGTCTTCTTTGCCAACTCCGGCACGGAAGCCAACGAGGGGGCGTTGAAGATCGCGCGCAAGGTTGGCAAGGACCGTTGGGCGGCCGCTACAAGCGGCAAGGCAGACGACCCTGCATGCACAAAAACGCGCATTGTGTGTTTCGAGAACTCGTTCCACGGACGCAGTATGGGTGCATTGAGCGTCACGTCGACGGAGAAATACCAGGCGCCATTCAGGCCGTTGATACCCGGTGTCGATGTGGGAACGCTGAATGACCACGAGAGCCTGACAAAGTTGATCAGCGACGACACTTGCGTGGTTATCGTGGAACCCGTGCAAGGCGAGGGCGGCGTTACCGCGGCGGACGAAGCTTGGCTAAGGGCACTGCGGAAACGATGCGACGAGACTGGGGCTGTATTGATCTACGACGAAATACAGGCAAGTAAGGTTTGTCAGATTCGTAGACGCTTATGATTTCCATCTACAGTGTGGTCTGTTCAGGACTGGTTCGCTCTGGGCGCACTCTTTGCTCCCGGTCGACTGCCACCCTGATATGGTTACAATGGCAAAGCCTCTGGGAAACGGCTATCCTATCGGTGCTGTGTTACTGCGTGACTCGATCGCCTCCACGATGACGGCAGGTATGGGCCAGGTGTAGTGCACTGGCAAAGAGTAACTTTCTATTTTGTGATAGGCACTCACGGAACGACATTTGGGGGATCACCCATGGCGTGTGCTGTTGGCTATCACGTATTGAGCCGGCTCAGCTCCTCGATGTTTGTAGAACATGCCAAGGATGTGAGCGCCCATCTCGACCGTCGGCTAGGATGTTTGGTGGAGTGGTTCCCGGACCTTATCCAGGACAAGATCCGCGGCCGAGGGCTCCTTCGAGGTGTCGGATTCAAAAACGAGACGCACCCCGCCCGGGTCGTGCAGTTGGCGCGGGAGCGTGGTGTCCTCGTGTTGCCAGCTGGGAAGGATGTGGTCCGCCTGATACCATCCCTGAATGTGGAGAAGCACGAGGTGGACACCGCCGTCGACGTGTTGGAGGGATGCTTGGCGGTCTTGCGGGGGTAGATGGACTCGCCACAAAAATAGACATGCGACCCTCCCTGGAGGGGTTTGAGGCTGTGCATCGGACGAGTGACGGACTCGTGCGAGTCGTCGTGTTATTTAAATGACACGCCGTCCTGCCGCTGGCGCTGCATCGCCTGTGCAACTCCCAGACGCAGTCGAATTGCAGGACTTGGCTGTCCGCGTCGACATCGACCCTGCAATGCCCGTAGTACGATTCCGAAGCCAGGAAAACGTCCTGGACGACGTTTCGGCCGACAAGCCTGATGGTGAGGCTCCTCTGCTGCCAAGTCGTCCGTTTTGATCCTCCCCAGGGCCATACCCGAGTCGCGTCGTCGCCAATCGCGCGTCACCGCACCCGAGGACTCCACTTGTTGCATCTTCCTTTACCTGCTCTCAACTCCATACTCATCCACCATGCTACAGGCTGGAAGCGCAAGGTCCTCAAGGTCGGCGTCTCCTTCTTCCTGTTCGGACTTATCAACAACGGTGAGCATTCGCTTTGCGTATCGCTTCGAGAGCCAAGGCGGTAACCTGGCATCCAGTTTTATACGTGATCATTCTCTCTGCTGCGCTCGATCTGGTGCCCCCATCCACTCCCAAGGGAATCATCGCTTTCTGCAACATATTTCCCGCGCTGGTGGCGAAGCTCGGATGGCCATACTTTCTAAAAGGAAAGATACGGTACACGCGGCGCATCGTGGGATGTGCACTGTTGAGCTTCATTGGGATGCTCGTGAGTATAGTCTATGGGTCAGACCGTGGTGCCACTCACTGTCCTCAGGTTGTCGCACTATATGAGAGTTTGTATGCGAGACTACTGGGCATTTCGCTCGCCTCCTTCTCTTCCGGTACTTTCAACCCCCCTATCATCATTACAACGCACCCTCACTGCGGGTAGGTCTGGGCGAGTTGACGTTCCTGCAGCTGTCAACGACCTATAATCTTTCTGTCGGAGGGCATAGCATCGGGTGAGTGTTTTTGCTCGAATTCGCGTGCTTCTGGTTCGATGGACTTTTAGTTACTTTGCCTCCGGAACTGGCGCTGCTGGGCTGGCCGGCGCTTTCCTATGGTGGGAAGTCAGGGGACTTGGGGTTCGTTTGGGTGTTGGCGTATCCTCGGTAGGTGGACTGTCTGTGCCACCTTTGTCGTCCCGTGTAACCTCTCTCATTGACAGATTTTGCCATTTGTCCTGCCGTTGGCATTCTTCCTCTTGCTCCCACGTCCAGCCGCATTTATGGACTCGCCCTCCCCTGGCGCTTATACGCCTTTACCCGAAGAGGATCCCGATATTCCCGTGGTAGAGGTCGCCGAAGGAGATACACTTCTTGGTCAGCCACCCAAAGTACCAGTGTTCTTGACTGCCGGAGATAAGTGGCGTTTAGTAAAGCCGATGATATACAAGTACATGCTTCCACTCTGTAAGTCCTTGCGATGTACTGAAAAAGAAAGGATTTAACTGTCCCTCACACAGTCTTGGTCTACACTGTAAGTACAAGTATCGACAGTGTCGACATCCGCTTAATTGACTATCGCTTCTATGTAGTTCGAGTATACGATCAATCAAGTGAGCCCTGTTCGTTTTCTCCCTTTTCGTCCATTCAATACTTCTCTATCGCAGGGTGTTGCGCCCACGCTGCTGTATCCAGTGCCATCACCGGAACGGGATGGCCTCCTGAGCAAGATCATCCATTCCATTAGAGACTACTACCCACTATGGCAGGTGCGGACCTTTGGATCTATTCATCCCGACCCCGCGTCTCACTCGTGACGTGTTCTTCCTTTCGCAGCTTGTGTATCAATCCACGGTCTTCATATCGCGCTCTTCGATTTCACTTGGCATTCCGCCCCTTCCAGCCAAGTTCCTTTCTCTTCCGGCGGTCACCCAGTTCCTGATCCTCGTGACGTTGATATACGAGTCGGCCGTCGGGATCTTTTCCGAGGACCATCCCACAAGCGCCATTCTCTTCGTCTTTCTCCTCATCAGTATAGAGGGCATATGTGGTGGACTCGCATAGTGGGTCTCTCCTCCCCCTCTTTGGTGGCACGTAGCTGATATTTGGGTTCTGGCACGTGTTTCGTTTTGCAGCGTGAACGTGTTCTACCGGATCAACCAAGAGCGTCCTGACCCTTCCACGGTGCTCGACACGGAACGTGCGCGGCAGGAGCTCGAGTTCAAGATTGGCTCGCTCGGCTTCTCGGACTCGTCTGGCATTCTGCTAGCCGCAGTGCTCGCCGTGCCAACCGAGTTGGGGCTCTGCAGGGCCCAGGTGGCGAGAATGAAGACGCTCTGCCAAGGGTTGTAAAGGGGGAGGGCGTCGTAAGTGCGCACGCCAAACCCAAGCCTGGCAACGAGTCGTTTGTTTCGCCTGTCCCCTGCTTTTTTTCTTCTCGCTCTCTTGTCGCTTTTTTCGTTTGAAGAAGTCGGGGTGTGTTTAGACCCGTCTGAGGAAGGGTTCATGGCCACCTAGGCGTCAGCATCGGAGACTGGCTGAGGACGATCGTCTTGCGCGTACAAGGAAAGCCACGGAACGGAACGGTCATGCAACTGATATAATATGCGCCCAAAGTAATATTTACTCTGAAATACATACATGCGTATATAGATATACACGGCGGGTCCCATGTGTCTTCGGATGCATGCGTTCACGTACGTTGACTGAAGTGACAAACCAAGGAAAGAACCACTATCAGGAATGCTAAATGAATAGAAACAACTGAGCATAGCATTTGGTCCATTTGGCCGAGTGTTCGTTCGAAAGCCGAGGGAAGGGAGGGTGGATATCGAGCATACACACAAAACGTACTTGCTCTGGGAATGCAAAACACAAACATGCAAAAAAAAAGACCTCAGGGAACCGGCCTTGGCGAGCCGACGTACACGCCAAACGACTGCCATGTCTCCTGCAGGTGATGCTGTTGCTGCTGAAGTGGCTCGGCCGCTCTGGCAGGATGGTAAGCGTACTGCTGTTGATGATGATCGTAATACGGCTGCGAATACTGGTCAGATGGCGCCACCGGTGGCGGTGGCGGTTGGACTGTGGGATGATGGTGCTGATGTTGAAACTGGTGGTGGTGCACCGCAGGATTCGGGGGATACGTCGTCCGGGGTGCGGACGCCGCATTATCCTCCCAGGGGCGTGTCTGCCCAGATCTGGACGGGTCCTGGTAGTCGGACGTGAAAAGCGTGTACTGCGCTGCCGACGAGGATGAAGACGAGGACGACAACGGCGGCGCCTGGGAGACATACGGACGCGAGGCGTCTGCGGGATACTGGTGCTGCTGGGTGTGGTGGTAATAATGTGGTGGTTGCGGATGCTCATCGTACCGAGGCTGCGCGTATGACTCGCCATAGTAGCCGTATTCCTGGGAGGAACTCTGGGGGGAAACAGACTGGAAGACGTCAGACTGGTAATGATGATATTCATGCGTTTGTGGATGGTGCTGTTGGTGCTGTTGATGATGATGCGACGGAGCTTGTGACGACGGCGGGCTGGGATATTGTGCGCCGTCCTGGCTCGACCCATAAGCCTGCACGGCTGACGAGGCATCCGAATGGGGTGCGTTCGACTGGAACTCGGAAGAAGGTATAGTGAGTGGGTAGAGCCGGTGTTGTTCGGGTTGCTGTTGCTGATATTGTTGCAGATATGTCACCTCTGATGCTGAGAACTCGTCCATGTGTGTGTCCGCGTCAGTGTAATACTCGTCCCGCTGTGCATTCGTCAGCTGTACGTTGAGATCACCATCAAAGTTGGTCCAATGATCAAGAAGCGTAGGGTGCAACGCCGTGATGTTAGGCATGGGCGAGTCAGCGGGAGCGACAGGCACCGATGGTTGACTTGGATTGCCCATCATGCTGGGTGAATCGAGTGTGCCAGAGCCCGGGTGGTGGCTCAGCGATGAAGCAGAGGGAGACACCCTAGTGGCCACCGTGTTGGTTCGACCACTAAAAATAGACAACTCGTCTTTCGGTTTCGGCTCCATCGAAGGCAAGAAAGTGTCCTTGTTGCGGACGACAGAGGGCTTCGCCGTGCTATATGCACTCTCGGCTTTTTGGAGAAGCCGTTCGAGAATGGGCTGCGCGCAAGCGTTGTCAATGGGTGCATGAGCACGATGGTTTGGCATACCAGAAACTTTCCCGCACGACCACCATGTGTCGATGCCTGTCTGAAGAGGTCTACTGCCTGAGGATGGTGAGTTAGCTTAGATGCGCTGACATACTTTTAACTAACTCTGCGCAATTCCGTTAAAGCGGCACTGGTAGTCTTGGACCTTGTCCCAGCGCCTGACGCATGTGTCACGATGGAGGACAACATCACCTGACAAGGGCGTAGAGAGTGACGAATCAGTCAACCTTGCCATTCAAGCAGAAGAAGTACTTACCGTACTTGAAAAGGCGTGTGTCCACAGCACCCAGAAGCGTGCTACTTGTGCTGGGAAAAGATCGAACTGAATGCGCAAGTTACGGAGTATTTCGCAAGCACCACGATAACCAGCCAAAAACGACGGCGCAAATTGGCTTCGCATCGGGTCGGTAGGGTTGTTCGAGACGGCTTCCGCGAAGAAACATCGGTGGATGTACACAAGAACTAGGACGTCGTCAGTCCAAGCGGAAGTATCAGGGGTTGGCAGGAAGGCGACGACCAACCGTAGTTCCGATAGTTCAACGGCATGTAGTGTTTCATTGCTTCTGCGAGTCCAGCGCCCGCAAGAGGAGGCCGTTGAGCATACCTTGGAAGCTCCATATCTCGCACTTTGCGATCAAGCTCGATGATCGCAGAATACCTCGGCACTTTGGCTGTTTGTGCGTTCTGGATGACGGCAGAGACGCAGTCATACCCGAATTGTGCTTTCCATGCAGGGACTGGTGGGATTGACAGCTTTGCAGGTTTTCAAACGCAAAAGTGAGACCACTCACAACTAGGGAGGACAGAGCCGTCGTCATCGATGGTAGGTTCCGGGTCGTTTGGAAGTTCACAGTCAATAAATGGAAGATAAAACGTGGCCAAACGGCCAGTTGCGAGGCACTACACAAACTCGATTAGGCGCAGACGAGAACGCAAGGTCGGACGGCACACACCTGCCACCCGTCCGTGATGAATAGTTCCCAAAACAGTGCGCGTCGCTTTTGGACTTCTGTATTCGACAACTGCCAACGGGCACAGTCGCGATCTATCTTTCCATGAGCTCGAATGGCCACTCGTGGAAGGAATAACCTACGGAGTCCAATCTATGCGTTTGTGGCGTAGCATGAGAAGAACGTGAATCGAGCTCGAAGACGAAATCACCCACGCTCTGAGCTAGTTTCGTCGCAAGGCCAAATGTGCCCCAGGTACATTCGATGCTATTTTCGCCACTGACCAAGCCTTGATAGATGGCCAATAATGCCAGGGTCTGCACGGTTGTCACGGACGGTGGTCGGTCCAACACCGGTTCCAAGTTCAGGGCTGCGCGGGTCAGATAGCAATACATGTTGGCTTCTTCGTTATCAGGCGCCGGTGGTAACGAGTTATCGGTGAGTGCGCCGAAACAAAAGATGACAAAGAGCAACGCTAGCTCATGAGAGGTCTTGCCTTGATGTTCGGGATGTCCACCAGACGGGCTCGGATGCGAAGGCGCGACAGAACCGGGGAGTAAGAGATCAGAAGCTTCGCTATACCAGAGTGGGAGGCACTCTTCCAGTACTTGCTTTTTGGTGATGGCGCCGAAAAACCAGGGAGCTTGGGACAAGTAGAGTTCACTCAACTGACGCGCTCGCTGCCAGGGAGGTAAATAATTTTGGACGAGGAAGTTGAGATCGACGGCATCCGTGAAGACGGGGGCGAGAGGGAACGTGTTGGACAAATGTTTGATAGGGCCCGGAAGGTCGTACGGGGTCGATCCCTTGCCCGGTGTAGGAGCTGACGGGGATTCTTGTGTCGATTCACCCTCGTAGACGGGATCAACGAAACGACAGGATGCGAGGACAACATCGACTTACAATCAGGAGGCTCTTGATAACGATGCATCAACGGCCAAATGGAGTACGAGGTAAACACCACCCACCTCCGAGCCAGCAGATCGGCCATAAAATGTCGCAGCACCGTCGTCCCGCAAGGCCAAGGTTCCAAAAGCCTCTATGTATTGGGAGTCTTCGTCGGCATGATCGCTAGTCTTTCGGGCCTTGTCCTCGTCGACGGCAACGTGAAGGTCGATGATGGACTTGACCTCGAGAAGATCTCGACGCAAGAGAGGATGAGGTTCGTTGGGCGCCGTGGTCGACTGCAGGACGGTGAGGGCGTCCTCGAGTTGGCGGATGCGATCGCTCATGAGCAAGATCTTGTCGTGCAACTTTTCCGTATCGGCGAGCACGAAACTGGAGAGGGGCGACGTCTAAAATGGCCGGTGAGGGCTGGGTTCAGTACATACCGGGTGCCTTGGCCGGTCGTCAATCTGCCTAGCAGGGGCGCCTCAGCACGTTGTTCGGTCGAGGGCGATTGTACACATACCGTTGGGACATATGGCTGAGCAGCCACGACGTTTGCATGACGAACAAGGAACCGTCTTGTCACACTTCAGTTTCAGCCTGGATAAAGTCGGCTTGACAAACGTCTACGTGGTGCTGATTGAGCACGGCCTACCGACGACATTCTGCGCAAGACATGACGCCCCGGTTGCGCTTGAGCTCCTTGTCGATCGCCTTCTGGGCCTCCTTGCTCTCATTGCGGGGATTTGTCTTGGGTGCTTGGGGCATCGAACGGGAGGGCTATGGACAAGCGAGAGTCGGAGTGACAACGGACGAAAGAAGGAGACTGGCCATGCTCGCCTTTCTTATGAAGATGCGATTACAGCAAACGCGCGCCGTTAGGTAACTCGTCCTGGCCAGCACGTTTCTACCCTCCTCGTCCCCGTCTCCGGTTTCAAGTCAGCCGGGTCTTCAGCGTCGGCAACCGAGCACGCTGCTGCATGCACATGCCGAGTGTCACTCCATCCGTCATGCCCTCCCAATCCGCGGCCATATAGCCGTGCGTACCAGAGAATCGAATCAAATACTGTAACCATCACTGCAAATAAGTACTTGTGTGTCCTAGATACCCCCAGGGAGATACGCTGGCGTGCGTGTGCCGAACAGCGTCGCGGGAGATCGATCCGAGGCGAGCAAATGGGGAAAGAGAGCGTTCGCCCGCATACCCTACGAGCCCCAACCAAACCAGCTGGCAGGCCCCGCAGCGCGCACCGGACCCGACACCTTCGTGCTCGCGTCGACCTCATCTCCCTCCCCATCACTCGGTTCTTCCCCTTCTTCGAAGCCCTTTCTCGGTCTCCGCGCCCGCAGCTCGGAATCAGAAGAGTGGCGCGAAGAAGCATCGAAAGAACCAGAAGCGACCGGCAGAGGCATCGCTTGTGCCTCTGTTTGAAGATGACGTCTGCCTCCACGTGGGGACTGGGCGGCCTCCAGATGTATCTGTGAGCCGGCAGGCGTCCGCCAGGCCTTGTCCGTGGCAGAGGCAGAGGCAACCGCACCCTGGGACAGCAGCGCAGCGCCCGACGCAAGCAGACCAGGTCCGTAGGAGCGCCAGAGGCCAGCGACGAGATGGGCGGGGCCAGAGACGGGGTCGCCCAAAGTCGGCGGGGCGCCTACGCCCGCGGTGCCCACACCAGAGGCATACTGAGCTTGCTGCTGCTGGCCGAGCGCGCCCGTGAATTGATCCCACAGCGCACGGAAGCGGTCCTGTACGAAGGCGTACAAACGCGCCTTGAAAGAGGCGAGGGTGGCGTCAATGCGCGACTCGTGCGAGTGTAGGAAGGGCTGTAGATGATTGATGTAGATGTACGAAGAGCCACGAGTTTGCGGAAGGACAAGGTAGAGGAGAAAGAGGGTCTTCATCAGATAGTACATGGGGATCCTGTGACGTTGATCTGTTTAGCGAACGCGCGGTCGCACCACGGTGGACTTGCCAGGACACGAGCCACTCGGCGGCATACTCCACGCCGATGATACAACCGAGCACGGACCAGTACATGAGCCATCGTTCCAGGTCCTCTTCGGACGCGGGTCGCTGTGAGAGCGTTTTGTAGGATGCATAGCCGGGGTAGAGGAAGACGAGGACAGAGCTGGACGGGTCGTCAGCAGACGGCGCAGTGCGAGCCAGAGCGCTACCTTGTGATGCACGAAGCGAGGTAGAAGAGCATGGCGGTCGACGGGTGAGGATGGCCTGCACGTCGACCACGTTTCCGGCCAGCTTACGTGCTGCTCGCGGACTTGGGAAAGTCGAACGCGCTCATTAACGGCGCGTCTCGACGCGTCCTGTCTCTCTCGACCACCCATGCCACGCAAGAGGCGACGCCTGGCACCCAAGAAAAAGGCCGTCGAGAAAGACATCGCCCCCTGCGGACTCAGTCGGCTCCAGTTTACCTCCCTCGCCCACGACCACGGGTCCTTTGTGGGTGAGCAGCGGCCAATCAGCGGCGACATGCCCTCATGCGAACACCCAGTCGAAGACGCGAGTCATCACCAACACGAATTCTTGATCGACGACACGTACGTCGGCGCTGATCTGCTCGTTCGCGGTCTGTCTGAAGGCACCCTCAGCGTGTACGTGCGGCACCAGGAGCTGGAGGACAGCGAGGTCGTGCCCGCAGAGGACTTCTGGATCGCACAGATCAAAGACATCCGAGCCAGTGGCCCCGATGACGTGAGACCGCCTTTCGTCCATGTCTCGTTCACAGCCCATGTCCCATGCCAGGTGTGGGTCCGGGTCCAGTGGTTCTGGGCGCCAGACGAGGTGGCGGAGGTCATCAATTCCTTGTGAGCCTCCACCTGGTCCAGCGTCGTTGGTGCTCAGCCAAGGCCGAAAGCGATCCCGCCGTTTGTGGCAAATACGAGAAGCTGACATCAGACAACTATGACATCATTCCTGTCCACTCCATCGTCGGTGAGCGCTCGTCCATGTTATCTCCACGCTGGCGCGTAAGACGTCTTGTTCGGATCAGACCATGTCAGAATCGAGCATTTTGACGAGAACAGTCTCTACCAGGCCCCGATCGGAGACGCAGAATGGTTCACGCGATACCACTTTTTGTACGACGCCAAAAGAATCTCTGTAGGCCTCTTTTGCAAGCTCCGAGCCCATACGTGACCTCCTTTCCCCAGCCAAGAGTGACCAGTTCTGCCTGCTCCAGATGCAAAATCACGTACACTCCCGGACGGATGAACATTCTCCACTTCTGTCCCCGGCCAAGCTGTCGAACCTTTCACCACCAGTCGTGCCTGGTCAAGAACGGCTACGTGGACGCGCAGAGACAACACAGCCTGCTGGAGACCTGGCCCGACATCGACAGGACGGCCACCGTCCAAGACGTGGTGGGTTTCACCTCACGGAGCACCAAGCGCCCCAAGCGCGACGACGACGACGACTGCACGGCGTCCCGCAGAGCCCGTGTCGATGAGGGGGAGGGAATCGACCTCCTCTCGGACATGCCGCCCGAGCTGGTCGCCCTCGCCGACCAGCCGATGATCCGGGGCTATTCCGGCGGTGGGGTCGTGGGCAACATCACCGTCGTCGCCGCTGCGAGGAGCCTCATCTACAAGACGCTCACCAACGGGAACGGCGTCGTCCCGGACGACTGGGAGACCCGGATCGGCACCTCTGTGCCCGTGAAGACCGACGGCTTTCCACACTGTTTCTGTCCGTCTTGCAGGAGTCCCATCTAGAACTTATTCCTCTTTAATTCACTGCCCATCTCACTGACATTCCTCATACCGCATATCGCATTGATTCACCCACACCCTAACCATCCATATTAATCCTCGGTCGTTCTTGTACAAGTGATTCTCTCCCCATACGACAAACAACGTTCCCACACTTTCTTTTTGGTCGAGACGAAAATCATTTTATTCGCCGACGATCAGTACGAGGATCTAAGTTAGATGGGATGCCTTTGCTTTACAAGAAGAAACCCGTAAGATACCGGCGAGCATGGCCATGCATGCTATGAGATCTGCCAGGCGTCTTCCGATTGCCGTCGACACAGAAAAGAAACGAAAAAGACCAGTTGTACAACGACGAACCCAGAGCTCGTGTAATGAAGCAACCCACAGCATGAGCGTATGTGCGAAACAGACAGACCAGACCTGGACAAAAACCATGAAGGATTCGAGATGCATAATGGGAGACAAGGGGAGGTGAAGGAATGCGGAGTCAATTGTCATCGCTGTCGCTCGCCATGTTTCCTCGGGCGACTGTCGATCTCCCGATGGAACACGAAGAACGGTCGTCGTCCTTGCGTTTCCGTTTACGCTCCGTCTCGCGCGTGTTGAGACGAATGCCCCATCGAGCAAGTTGCTTTTTCGGAAAAAAAAAAAAAAAAAAAAAAAACGCCAATGAGCACGTGCAGACGGCATCTAAGATCAAGCGGGACACTACCTTTGTCAGCTCTGTGGACGGTGGTAACCCAGGAAACTCTTTCGTCGAGTAAATCCTGAACGGTCCTCCAAAACATTCCGCTTGAATGGGTAGGTCGCCGTGTCCCGACGTTCGCGAGAATATGTCAAAACAGCGATATCGCAGAAAGAACTGGCCCTCTATCTTGACCGCCAGATCCTTTGCAAAAAAAGTAAGAGCCAATCACCGTCAGTGGCCACGCACAACCAGGATCGAAAGAATGCGCACGACTGACTGCAAACGGAAAAACCAACACTTTTCGACCTTGATATTCGATGTGCGCGAGCTGGATAAACGTCGAGCCGGAGAGCGCGGTGGTACAGTTCATGTCTTCCGTGATGGGTTGTTCCGAGAAATACGTGAGCACACCTTGACTCGGGACGGGAGGCAGCTGTGTCGTTGGCGAGTCAGCCAGCCGGGTGGCCGACGTGAGGGGCGGCAGTTGCACAGACGCCAGGTCCGAATTGGGGTGGTAGAGAGGCGCCCGTGGGGGCGGTTGCTGTGGGGCATGCTGCCGCCGCTGCTGGTCCCGACCATGCGTCGAAGCAGACGGTTCCCGCGATGCACTGGGCACTGGGAAGAGATCGACGTTGCACAAGAGTCCGAGCGTATTGACCTCGCTTCCAGAGCGTGAGCGTTCCTTGTCTCGCAAAAGCAAGGGGGACGGGTGTCCACTCACGAATAATCCTGGATTTCTCTCTCGTATTGAGCCTCGGTGCTGTGATTGAACACTTGGTACAACCTGAGCAGCACGACGGGCGGGGGATCGAGAGGGCGGCGATCTACCCTCGCATACCTAGCACCCAGAGGAGCGTCAGGGACCCGGTGGGACGATGGGGGAGCGAGAATGGCGTTACTTTCGGCCCAGGTCGGCCTTTTGAATCTCGGTCAATTCTGCGCGAACGGTCTGGCCTGCAAACGAACCAGAGACGAAGGGGATGGGGAGGTTGATCCAGGAATTGTTCGTCCGACGGGGGGGGTTGGGTACGTCCATCAATGCATGCATGGGCACGAGGAAAACGAGGGTGCGAGTGGGGTCTGTCGACCTGCCTGTTTGGGAGCGAGGCAAGTCGGGCGGGGCGAGTCAAACAGATGTGGGGCGAGCGAGCAGCCCTCGAAGGCGAACAGACGAGCTGTGTCTCGATGCGATTGCGCGTTCCAAATTGAGCCTGGACATTGAATTCGCCAAGCCAGGTACGCCTGAGCTCCCTCTGCCCAGCGCGTCCGTCTCCGCAGGGGAGGGCAGCCCAGTCGGGGGAACGACGGAACGAACGGACCAGACACCAAGACCCGTCTGTCCTCGCCTTCATCTTGTTTTCAACGACCTTTCAGATCTGACCAGTTTCCCGGAACGTGGCGCGATGGCGGTGATGCCCGTCACAGCCGTGCGAGTCCGCAGTCTGGGTTGCGAGGCAATTCCGAGAGAACGTCTAGTGCGCGTACGCTATCCACTGAACTACCGCGATGGTGGTCAAACGATGCTAGGGGCGGGGAAAAGAAAAAAGAGTCCAGGGAAAAGAAATCAAGTGTCCACGTTTTAAATGGTCATGAGGAACTGCAAGAAGAGTACAAGTAATCGTGGATAGCTTATAGAATGCGAGTAATAAGAGTGCGAGATGTCTAGTTACAGATCCTGGCACAACGTGCAGTTCACTCTGAGCTTTTCTCGGAACGCAACAGCTGGACGGCAGGCGGATAAGTCAAAGTACACGTCCCCACGAGCGAGACTTACGGAGCACGACGAGGGCCGCGAAAAAGACTATGGCGGACACGTAAATGAGGCCATATCTGATGATCTACCAGAGAGTCAGAAGTCAATCCATCAAGTCATATATTCACTTACGATCCGGCGACGTTGCTTTCTCTGCTTTAGAGAATACAGCGGCGCGCGAATCTGTTTCGATGGGCGGAGCCAGACTAGTACACCAGTCAGTGGCATTCATAGTCAATCAAGAAACTGTCGTACACAGGAGCATTGCGTGCAGACGGTCGATGTACGGTATGACGATCGGTGGCGTCAACATGAAGAGCAGGAAGTGGGCGATCAGGAGATCAGAACTCCATAGGGTCAACTCGATGATCTTCACGACGAATTCGCGTGCGGGTTGCGACATGACGTGAGAGCCAAGACCCCGTCCGTACCATCGGCCCGTCCACCATGCGCGATTCGTTTCGTCGTGTTTGAACTCTCGAGACAAGAACACGGCAATCAGAACCTTGTTGACAGCACGCTGGATCGCAATAACCGCAATGATGCCAAGGACTGCATGAGACGCGTCCCAGGTTTCCAAAAACCACTGTGGAAGTCGGTCAGTCCGGGCGTCCTATTGAATTGGCATGGTACAAACAAGGAATTCAAAGAACCCAAGCATTCCTACAGCCCCGAGGATGTGCGCGATGGTAGCCATGAGCGACCCGAACCTAGGGAACGTAGGATCCAGCATCGGCCCGAGGAACAACGATATGAAGAACAGCACGAGCAGCACCGCGGCGTTCCAGACAATTGGTCCAAGGGAGACGACAGCGATCCGGATCAACGGACTCGGCGGAAGCTTTCCGGTAGCGTCGGGGAATGCCTTCACGAACATGTACGCGATAATGAACAGTACGGCCATCACAATCGGGAAAACGACCTCGGAGAAGATCACAGCCCGCCACTTGGCACGGGGAACGTCACCCGAAAGTTTTTCCGAGGGTAAGCCGAGTTTCTTCTTCTTGTACCCAGTGATCATCGTCCGCGACAGCCTGCAGTATCCGATCCAGGAGTTGTTGTGTGAGCGCGAGTTTCCACGGGACATCCACCGCAAGAATTCACTAAAAGAGGGTTGAATATGGAACGGAAAAAAAAAAAATATGAAGATACCGATAGTCGATGATGAAGTCGGAAAACACGAATTGATGAGGGTTGAACAAGAAGGGCGCGACGCAAAGGGCGAGAATGGAGACCCAAAAGTAGATGAGATAGGGCGTCCACCATGCCATCGTGACGTAGAGAAGCATGATCAATGTCCTCATCCCAAGGTATATGCTCGGGCCAGCGAAGCGGGAGAACAGGATGCTGAAGGACAGGCGAGTTGTAGCAAAGCCTCGTCCAGTAGCAATATACCTGGCACCGCCAAACGTAAGGTTGCTGATGATCGAATGCGTGTAAATTTGCGTCGAAAAAACCTCAAAGACCGGTGAGAGAGACATGAATTGCTTCCCAAGTCGCATAATTGCCCGTCCAGTGCCACGTTCGACTAATTCTAATACAAGGGTGAGAGTCGGTTGCCATCATATCAAGTCAACGGAACCTTACCTTGAATGAAGAGTGGGAGGAACGCAATCATGAATACCAAGAAGATACTGATGATGCAACGTTGAATCCATTGAAAAACCGGCGTAAGATTGTAACAGCCCGGGAGCGCCCCTCCGCTCGTTGAGTACTGACAGATGTGGACCGAAGAGTTGAGAGTACCCAAGAACACCACTAGTAACATCATGAGCACACACCATCGAGAACATTAACCCAGCGAAACCTACTCGTCACGACAAAGCACTGCACGGCGAGGATGACCAACATGTTGTTGATGTGGAAACCAGGGTGGCCATAGTAGAAAGTCAGGAACCGATCGATCGGGAGCTGGGTCCCCAAATAATAGTATTCTCGACTGAGCATCTGCTCCCCCATTCCCGTCCCAATCTTTGTCTGGAAGTTCAAGATGGTGCCAAAGCCAAGATCGCGGCCTTTTCCACACTGGTAATATTCCGTGTGTTTGATGCGGCCACCGCGACCTATGGCATTCATCCCAGCAAAGATATCCTCGTTCAAATGCAATCCTTTCTGGGCCTTGGAAACACCACCGCGAGTGTTCATGTAAAGCCCGTTCAGGAAATCAGGATGTCCATAATGAAGCTTTCCGCCGATCCAGGCCCACGAACGTGCAGAGAGCGTTCCGAACGTCTGTTCCTTGCCAGCAGCGATGTCCCCGAGAATACCAATATTCTCCGAGAAGATGTATTCGCGAGCACCTACAATGGCCACAGGGGACCTCTTGAATTCCTTATGACCATATTGAGCATACGGGCTCTGACTCGACACAGAATACTCCTCAAACTCGCCCAGGATATTGCGGATCTTGAGACATTCCTCGAGATAGTTGTCTTGGTTGGCGTCGATGAGCTGAAGGTACTCGCCGCGATAAAAGATGATTGCATGGTTCTGGTTGTCCGATTTCCCATCACCAAGGATGGGATTACCGGGCAATTCAATGCGGAACTTTGGCCGACGACGTCCAGTCTCGGGAACGAACTCTGAATGACCGTCAATGAGAGCTGAAAAGAGGCGAGGATCGCCGCCCTCTTTGCGTGGCGACTCTTCTTCCAGGTAGGCAATCTGGAGATCAGGGTACGCGCGTAAAAGGAACTCAGCATTCTCGTGTTCCTCCTTGTTGAACTTGGAATAGCGCTGCATCGACACGACAAATTTGAACTTGCGGCGAGACATTCGTTCCAGTTCACGCTCCAGTTTGTCAGTGTTTCCACCAAAGAGTTGTACGACCTCAGGATTCTCAACACGGTAGAGAAGCTTTATGGCCTTGGCGTAGTTCATCATCCCAGACACGGTGCGATACAGAGTTTGCGCGCGCAGTGATGCCCAGATCCGCGTGCGGAGCGTAAACTCCGGAGCAGCGCTCTTGAACCCAATGCAGTAAAAGGGGAGATCATCCATCTTGGACGGGGCTTTCTCATCCGTACCAAAAGGAGCCGTGTTGTTATACATTGTGGATTCTTCAGCAAGGATCTTGGTGTCTTTGACGAAGTTGTCCCATTCAACGGGATGGAGCTGCTTCAGGTACTCAAGAAGCGTGACACGAGCATTCTGATCCTCTTCACGGATGATCTCCCTGAGGGAGAGGAGAATCTGAAATATACATTAACAATAACGATAACGCGCATCTCAGATAACATACCTTCTCATTGTAGTGAGGCGTAAGAACGGTGAACGTAGGCATAGCATCGACCGGTAGGGGCTCAGGAAGATCGATGGTCAACGACCGAGCAAAGAAGGATATCCGGCGCTCAGCTTCACTGCCGGTTGGGAAGAATTCACCCTTGAACCCTTTATCGCTCTGGGAGATAAAGAACGGTGGTGCCCGCAAACTGCGCTTCCCGTCCTGCCCTGTATCGACTTGGTGATACAACAATTTTTGCACGTGTTCGATGGACAGCAGATGTTCTCGATACATGGAGATGATGATGGCGTTCCATATTTGCGAGACGAGTACCTAACTCAGGGTTGAAGTGATACCGAACTGAAGTTGTGATGGACCCTACCTTTGGCTTGTACTTTACCTCCATCTCCCGTGTGGCAAGCAACTTGGCGTAAATCCGTTTTGGTAACCGGGTGTAGATGTCCTTCCATGGGGTCCAAATTGAAAGGCCAATGACGAATGATCGCGTAACACTGAATACGGTGTTCCAGATGATGTACCAGAGGAAGGTATCCAAGAAGAAGAGCACGAGATCCATGATATACATGATGGTCAACGTGAATGCCGCTTGATTTGTGCACAAGTACGGCCCAAAGTACTTGTCACTACAGCCTTGGATTTTCATGTTGACCATGACCCCAATAGGGTCACGGAACGAAAGCGTGAGGAAAAAGTACGACTCCGTAGCCTTGCAACCGAACACGAGCAACCATAGCGCAACAGAGCCAAGTCTTGCCCGAGCGGGAAGGCCAGGATATGAGGCAGTGAAGGTCTGACTAGCGAGATACTTTCTCGATTTTCCAGCAACCCTGTCGCCAAACATACGACCCGATGGCATGGTGGCAAACAAGAGCGTTGCGACGACGGAGATGAAAAACTGCACGATGCCGAGAATGAGCGCGAGAGATCCGGCATCACCACCAGAGCTAAACTCTGCGATGGCGATGTAGACTGTTGGTCCAGCGGTCAACGCTAAAGTGATGAACAAGAACAGCAATCGACGCGAAAGATGAGAGGTATTATTCCAAGTAGTAGGGATATACGAGAATTCGGCGAGAGTGGCAGCGATCATGATGAGCGTGGCGACGGCGCCACCGAGAGCGGTGACGGACCATGCGAGGGCAGGGGAGTTAACAACGGTGTTGTCCCGTCTACTGATTTGGTAGACTTTGGGAGAGTTGTATGCGGTGTAGAACCAGTATAAAGAGACGTGGATGACCCAGATCCGGTTGAAGTTGACGAGTAGATGACCAAAGGAACGCTTCTCATAATAGGTCTTAAAGAAGGCTCTATTCCATTCGATGCGGTCAAACTTCATGTACCGATGGGATGGTGGCAAGTCGATCAGCCTCATCTAAAAGGGGCTCGTGTGAGGACGGACATGTGCACCTGGAGAAGTATACCTTGTCTGTAAGCATGATCCGGGCGATACCCTCTGGGTACCAAAACAACTGGTTGACATCATCATAACCAATGATGTCGACATGGTCCCTTTCTTTGCGTACGAATCTGCCGTCGACAACTTCGTAGCCTTGGTCGCGGATGAAACGATAGAGCGGCTTGACGACTGAACGAAGGTAGAGTCCCTCGGGCACAGGATCGACACGGCTCTGACACTCTGGCGAGCGGTAATAGTCGTCTGCACACTTGAAGATGAAGCAAAGACACTCGGGGATGAACCGAACCTGGGCGGCCTCGCCCCAAAGGAGAAGATAAAGGGCGATTTGCCTGAGACGGTCGTATTGACTCATGTTGTTCATCGCCTGGCGCCAACGATCCATGGCGGTCTGGAGGGACTTTGCGTTGAGATTGAGGAGCTTCTTGCGCTGGGTCGACCTGAGACGCTGGAGGCCGGGGTTCTGCATGTGGCCAATGGCGTCGTCGAGATCGAGCTGGGCCGCAAAATACCACTTTCGGTAATTTGCGTGCTCGCCACCGATATAATCAGCGTGAAGCGTCAACAATGCCTGATTGGGCGACATCCTCGACGCACGACTGTCGAGAAGTTGCATGAGGAAGTCAAACTGCCAGGCAATCCGGTCAGACGCGTCGACCGGAAAAAAAAAAAAAAAAAAAAAAAGACGAGACGGACCATGTTGCGCATCGAGTCCCGCTGGAAACCAAACTTTTGGGCGAGGTCGAGGAAGATGTCCTCGATTTCCTCCTTGGACAACGGTATCTGGCGCTCCGGCGTCCAAGCGGCATACTGTTCTCTCGCAGCGGACGGTGGAACGTACTCGGCATATGCTGTGGGGCTCAGCTCGGACGGTCCCACCCGCGACTGTCCCAGCGACTCTGCAGAGGGCGCGTACCCGCGCCCATAGAGGTCGACGTCCGAGTCTGTGTCTTGTTGTGCTGGAAAGCCACGTGAATGACGAACAGCAGCGTCCCAGGAGGTGCGCACCCACCGTACGGGTCGTACGTGCCATTGTGATCATAGTACCGCTCGGGGTCATTCAGGCCATTGTTGCTGCCGTCGGACGCATAGGTGTCTCTGCGTCCGTACGGGTCGACGTTGTCAGAGTCGTTGTCGCCGTACATGTATCTACGAGGGATGGCTGCCGAAGGGCCGAATGGATCGGCGTGTTCGACGGACGGCGAAGTGGAGTAAGGATACGACATTCTCGAGGGCAGCCCGCGGGGATGGGCGAAACTGCAACGGTGTCGCTGCCGCCAGAAGCGAGACGGGCCTGCGAGGTCACGGTAGGGAAGGAAAACGCAGGGCGTGGTGAGAACACTCCGGGACGCAGTTCCCACCAAGACCAATCGGAATTGAACCGGTTCGAGTTCGGTCCACACTCGGCGCAGACTGCGGCACTAGCTACTGCAACTCGTCTACCGCGTCCGTTCATTCAAACTAGTGCGGCCATCCTCATCTCCGTGCACACACGACTCCCTGCAAGAAGCCTCCCATCCGAGCCTGCGGGCAGCGTGCTCCAAAACCGGCTAGCGTGTGTGCTAGATTACTCGGGGATACACCTGGACCAGGTGCTCCCTGTCACCGCGCGTGCCACCGAGCTATCCGGTGTCTCAGCGCCGCATACGTTGCAATCCCGACAACCACGACAAAGATAACGACCGCCTTGGTGCCAAAGACGCCCGTCTCGTGCTCGACCTGTGCCAAGGTGTTCGCATCCCGTGCGGGGAGAAACAGAGAAGCAGCGGAAACGGCGTACCACGGATGCAAACGGAGAGAGGATCGGGATCGTAAAGTGCGATGGCTTGCTCGACCTTCCCTTGGCATCCCGGTCAGGTGCGATCATCATCACCAGCCAGCACATGAACCCTAAAAGAACCACGAGGCACACCACCTACGCCATGGTCAGCTGACCGCTCCACAGCACAATGTCCAAGGGATATCAGAATAGTTCAGGCCGCTGACCATCATTCGCTCCGACCTCTTCTGCCTCTGATCGCTTGCATGCAGCATAGCTGCAATCTCGCGCTTGTAATGGTTAGCACTGCCCACAGAGAGGGGTAGATCTGAACATACCTCACGCCTCCATCCTTCCATTCGTCGCACCTCTGCGAGTTCAGCCTGATGTTGATCGCGTGCCGAAAGCAAGGTTTCCGCCACCAGGGCTCGTGCAGCCCAGTACCGCTCAACCGTCGTGTGAGGAGCCCCAGCCAACGGCGCAGAGAACCATGTCCCCCTTTGTAGATTCGCAGAGATGCTCGAACCATCACCGCGAGGGGTGGTAGAAACCTTGACCTCGCTAACCGCCAAGCGCATGGTGCGCGACATGCCACCGACCGTGTTGGACGTCTGTACAGCAGGCGCTTCGCTAGGCCGAGGCTTCTTGAATTTGTTCATGGCGCAAAGCCCGTGACAACGAGGATGAACGTAACATCCAAAAGACGCAGAGTCAGCACCATCACCTCGTGTATGAGACAACAACAGCACACAGTACACGTGGAGATAGTACACCTAGATCCCGCCTCCATAGTACATGGGAAGTGATGTCTAACAACAACAGCATCCACATCACGTCCAGTCCGTCGACGAGCCAGCTCACAGCTTGGCCGCAGCCAACTTTTGCTGTAACTTTGCCTGATGAGATGGGCGCATCAGCGTCGTTCCCTGATCTCGCACGTCATCACTAAACTCACGTTTACAGCATCCATGTACTTGTCCGTGATTACCCAATGTTCCCTCTTCATGCCCTTGCCATGGATCGCAAGCGCAAGGTCCTTGGTCATGATGCCGTCGACATCAATGACCTCAACGCAGGCCGCCTCGAGCGCATCGCAGAAATGCTTCAGTGGCTCGTTGCCGTCAAGCTTAGCACGATGAAGAAGGCCGCGTGTCCATGCGTAGATCGAAGCAACAGGATTCGTCGATGTCTCGTTGCCCTTCTGGTGTTCCCTGTAGTGGCGCGTCACGGTGCCGTGTGCAGCCTCGCTTTCCACGATCTGACCATCTGGCGTGATCAGCTCGCTGGTCATCATCCCCAGCGACCCGAATCCTTGTGCGAGGATGTCGGACTGAACATCACCGTCGTAATTCTTACATGCCCAGACAAACCCTCCAGAGGATTTAATGGCTTGCGCGACCATGTCGTCGATGAGACGGTGTTCGTAATAGATGTCGAGCTCCTTAAAATCGGCCTTGTATTCGGCATCATAGATTTCCTGGAAAATATCCTTGAAGCGGCCATCATATCGCTTCATGATGGTGTTCTTGGTGGACAAGAACTGTGCAAGAGACCCTGGTACCCGGAAATGTGTGCCACGGAAATGAAAGGATGACTTACAAGAGGCAACTTCTTCGACAGTGCCATCTTGAACGAGGAGTGCGCGAAGCCCGTGATCGACTAGATGATAACCGAGGTGAACAGTCACGCTGACGAGCCACTCGAACTGCCATACCTCGTCGGTATTATACATGCTCATGGCTACACCCCTGCCCTTGAAGTCGTATACATCGAGCATGGTTGGTTGATTCCCATCAGCTGGGCTATAAACAAGCTGCAGCTTTCCAGGTCCAGGCGCAACGAAGTCGGTCGAGCGGTACTACAAGGCGTCAGTGCAGGGCACCATGCGTATCAGGAACGGAACCGACTTGATCACCAAAAGCATGGCGGCCGATAATAATGGGATTCACCCAGCCTGGAACGGGCTTGGGAATTCGTCTAAGGATGATAGGTTCCCGAAAAACAGTGCCGCCGAGGATGTTGCGGATCTAGACCCCTGCTCAGCATCCTTCATCTTGAGGTGTGCAGTACGGGAAACCAACTGTGCCATTCGGACTCTTCCACATTTCTTTGAGTTTGTACTCCTCGACGCGCGCCTCGTCTGGCGTGATGGTCGCACATTTGATACCGACTTTGAATTGCTGTATGGCCTTTGCAGCCTCGACAGTCACGGCATCATTCGTCTGCCTTTTGCTCAATGCTCCGTCACATGGTTCGGGTGGTGTGACGCATACCTGGTCCCGGTACTCTAAACCGAGGTCAAAGTATTTGATGTCTAGTTGGAGGTACGGAAGGATGAGCTACAGAAACGGATCGTAAATTGACGTGCCGCGACCATGAGGAGAACGCGGCTAGAGCACGGACCTCTTCTCTTATCTTCTTCCATATAATTCTCGTCATCTCATCGCCATCCAGCTCCACCACCGGCTGCGAAACAACGATCTTCTGCGCGTTTTCTGGGCGTATGGACGTTAGCCTCGTCCCTATTCGGCCGACCATGTTGGTCCCAAGACGCGGACGGTGTCCTGGCAGGACTTGCCGTTCCCGACTTGCGCCGAGCACCACCACAACACCGTCGGGAGATGAACGATACTCACGTAATCTCATCGATGTCGCAAAGCCTCGTGAAAGCGGCCTCGCGCGTGCCAGCAATGAGCGTCTCGCTAAAAGGACTGTCCGAGTCTGCATCATGACGGCGCTCACAGGTTGTAAAAGAGAGGGTATGACAGCGAGCTATACGTTTCAGCGGACGTTTTAAGTCAGCCCGAAGTGCCCCGCCCGGTCTTTGTAGGGATACGCTCGCCGGCCGTGACGAACCGGGGCTTGGGGAGTCAAAGAACAAGCGGAGACAGGCAAACGACCAACGCAACACAGCGTGAGACGGGCTGGCTGGCACCATGTCCGAGTCAGGTTCTGGGTGTCGTCAGCTGATCGTGTCAGCCTCAGTGTGGGTGACCACCAGGTTCTCGCCATAAGTATCGATGTTCAAACGTTCACATTCAGAGTCTAGTCAGACACACGCTACGCTACGTGTTGCTTGTCAGCCCTTTGTTGCGGCTGGCTCGTTGGTCGTCTGCTCTTGCACGAGCTCGACGATCCTTGTCACCAAGTTACCTATCGCTTCCGTCTTTTGTCTGCTCGTAGCGAGCACCTCGTCGTGAGAAGCGACCTCTACAGGCGTGAAGTGCAAGGGCCGACCAGCGAGCTATGATGTCCGCATGCTTCTCAGTGGGGTCGCCAAATGTCGATCGGGTGTCGCGTACCTCGGCCTCAACCTCGTCGCGGATGCTTCGATACTTTTCCGGTATGACGACCGCGTTCGTGATAAGACTGAGCACCATGACTTCAAGGCCTTCCTCGCGCGCCGCAACGACCTCCGGGATGGTGCTCATGCCGACGACGTGTGCGCCAGCGTTCCTCAGGAACCGACCTTCGGCCGGGGTCTCATATGCCGGTCCGGTAACCCAGGCATAGATGCCTTCTGTCAGCGCATCGCGATGGAACTGGAGCTGGTGTGCGGCGAGAAACGCGAGCTTTCGCAACCTCACGGAATACGCATCACCAAGGGGGTAGAAACGGGGGTATTCTGGGGAGGTTAGCGGTCCAAAGGTCGGATTCATGCCAGTCAGGTTCGGCAGCGCAAGATGGTCCTGGATCACAACAACTGGGCTTGGGGTGTTATCGGAGGTTCGGCGCCGTAGATATCTACGCACTGGTTCCGACGGGTATTTCTGGCACAAGGGATCCGGCCGCATTGGTGACTAATGCGGGTTCAGTATCACTCCGCAGCAAACTGTCGATACCGGCTCACTTATGACGTGCCTCACCCCCAATCGCTTCATGATTCTGATGCCGTACGTTACCACTGCAGGTTCATGTCCTTCGTAGGGATGGAACTTTCTGGCGCGCATTAATTATGTGACCGATAGCAAGATATAATCCATCACAAGGACTCACGCGTCCAAGCATGGCAACGACTGGGTACTTGTGTTCGCCCATCAGGCCAAAGGCCAGGGCACTCTGTTGTCCGGCAACTTTGAACCAGCGTCAACCTCGGGTTGGGGCTACCAGGAAACTTGTCGTGCGCACCTGTGCTCTGTCCGAATCCCGGAAGCTCCGAGTAGGGTATCTGCACGGTATCTGAAAGTCTGGTGACGAGCGTGCTGAGGCCGGATCCACAGACGATCCCGAGCAGTGGGCTGGAGAGTTGTCGCTCCTCCAGAACGCCTTGGATTCTCTCGATCGTCTCATTGAAGGGAAGTGGTGCTGTAGGATGGGACATCGGTGGAATACTAGTGGTGAAGTTGATCCGGGTATACGCTGGGTCGCTAAGGTGACCTCAGCCACGGCGCGCCACGGCCCGTCTCTTCGTGCGCCTTACCCAAACCCATGTGCCTTTCATGGGCCAACGGAGCCAAACGAGTCAGGCCCCTCGTGCCGCATGGCCTCTGTCTTGGTCGTTCATGCTGGCATCCATTGATTGATAGACCGCTCCGTTCCCCAATCCATGGTTGCCCTTACGCAGCCATACGATGAAATAGACTAGGTAAGTGTTGCTGTCTGTTGTTCACTTGTGCTCGCTCATTCGACACGAAGAAGGTGCTCTCCGTCACGACCTGCCTTCCAACTGGACCCTATGCCACCACTGCGTTCGTGTCCATCTAATCGCACCGACTTATTTGCGTGGCAAACGCATAGCCGAGAATTGCGACTCCAGCGACGAGCTCCCTCCCGGTCCATCATCAGCGGTGCGGCAACCTCCTGTACTACCCGGTCCACCCCACCCACACCTTCAACACCGCCCCCACTGTTGGTGTCCTTGAGCATAGCACCTCGCTCTTCCCTGTTCTTTCACCAGTTTCATGGCCTCTACCGTGACCCACCATGCTGCGGCCCAGACAGATGGGCCGGACGCGTGCAGGGTGGTTGTGCGGGAGAAAACGAACCAGGTGTAGGGCTTTTAGAATAGCGCAACCACACGGTGTGGCTGGGATGGGCAGAAGAAACTCGTTGTCGAAGTGGTGAACGATGACCTCCCTGGTGACCCTTGCAAAGTAGGGACCTCGCGAAACCTAAAGCATAATTATTGCCAGCGACAATATTTTGCGGAACTGTGAGGAGCATCACATGTCTCCACGCCTAGGGTCGCAGTCAGATTCGAGTCGATGACGCCCTGAGTGGAGGATTTCTATTTCGATGGCATGTGCAAGTAAGCCGACCTGATGTGAGAGATTTCGTTGGCGAGCGTTTTCAAGATAGACCATTTGCGCGCCGTTTGGTCGAGTGACTAGCGCTTAGCATCCCAAATCCCGTGCTTCCACGAGGCCCCGGACTAGGTTTCCCTGGACTCCTCATGGACTCACCACACAAGACGCTCATTGGCATCGCCTCTGCTTCAAAGCGAGTGGTTGATGCGCTCGATCGGAATGTCGATTATAAAACCACAGAAAGCTATCGCTTGGACAAAATACTTGTCGGATCTCGCACCGTCCTGGAAGCCCTCAACAGGACGTTGTTCTTCAAGGATGGCAGTGCCGACGATCGACTCGTGGACTGGTTGGAAAGCGATGAACCACGGACTTGTTTGAATACATTGGTCCAGATGGAGGGCATACTGAACAGCAAGCCTGAATACGGAGTCAAGAGCTTCTTCAAGGCATCACGCTCAACACACACCCGGAACAAGGTCAGCGAGGCAATCAGGCTGTTTGAAATGCGCAAGAGCTACTTCCACTTTTTGCTCACGACGGGCATCTGGTGAGCATTTCGGAGGGTATGTAGTAAACGTGCACCTCACTAGTTCGCTAGGAATCGAGAGGGTGGCGTGAAACGGCAACCGCAAGATGCACATCATCCACTCGATGAACCGAGCATCAGTTTGGCCGTCAGTGGGCAGCCTATACCACTTATCCAGTGCGGCAACAGGGATCCTCCTGGTGTCGCACAGCGGCAGGCTAGAAAGAGGAGCACGGTGGAGATAAATCAGAGAGCTAAGTGTGGGTCACTATACCTGCCCTCGTACGCAGGGGTTTTGATACACATCTTTGTAGTCGAGAAACTCGAGGATATTTTGAAATGGCTCAATGCGTGGAAGCCGAGGGGGACACATGATCGTGCAGTCCTGCTGCGGCAACCTGATACTTGTGTATGGTTGTTAAACACGGATGCATATAAGAAATGGAGGAGCACGGGGAACCCATTCTTGTGGTTGTATGCGAAACGTATAGTGTTCGAGCCCTTTTAATGTCTCTGTCACTAACCTAGTTACTGCAGCTGGAGCAGGGAAGTCTGTTCTGTCGTATGTATGTGTTTCGTCCCTCGTAGCAATATTGACCTTGTTACAGCGCTTTCGTAATTGAAACCCTCAAGGACAATTTACAAGATGGAGAAGTCCTGGCCTACTTCTATTGTGATTTCCGAGAGGAACGGTCCACGAGCTCTGCCGGAGTGATGCGGTCCTTGCTTTCACAGTTACTCCAGCACTTGCGTCGCAAGACGATAGATCCCGGAGACTTGATTGATGAACTGACTGAAGACAAGGATGACGGCGCATCGACAGTCAATAATGCCATCCTTCTTGCTCACCACATTTCTCGGGCAGTGATGCGGTTTTCCAAACAACCGCTCCTTGTCATTGATGCACTGGATGAATGTAAAGACGTTGATGTTCTTCTCGATGCTCTCGAGGTGCTGCGGAAGGGTAGTATTCGATTATTCGTAACCAGCCGGCCACTCCAGAATATAAAGCAAAGCCTTTCCCCGCTTCCTTCCATTGACCTGGGATTGATGAATTACTGGATGTCAACTGATATTAAACTGCATGTCACGAGGGAGTTAGACTCCCGTCTTCGGCTGCGGTCCATAGATGCAGGCTTGAAGGGGGAGATACACTCGAAATTGTGCAATCAGGCTGGTGGGATGTGAGTTCCCTCGTGGTATATAATCTCTATTGCCTTAGCTTGTTCTCCAGGTTCCGCTTGGTACAATGTCAACTTAACACACTGGATCAATGTATGACTGCTTTAGAAGTCCGGGCAGCTCTCGGTAACCTCCCAAGTGACCTTGACACGATGTACGAACGCATCCTCCTTGATATTGATACAGCTAAGCAAGGAAGCAAGATCATTCAGCAAGCACTATATTGGCTTGTGGTTGCCTTGTGGCCTTTGCAACTGTCTGAAATAATGGAAGGTCTCTCAATTGACCTCAGGGAGAGAGCCATGAAACCTGATTCTGGACCACTTCATGGATCTGCTTTGTTGGAGGCACTGGGTAGTTTGGTGATGTATGATGAGGTGACAGATGTCATGATTCTGTCTCACTTTAGTGTCAAGGCATGCTTGATGTTGTCTCTGCCTTAATTATGTATAGCTGAGCTGCTTTTCAAACAGGAGTACTTGATTGCAGTGATTACTCAAATCAAGTATCCAGGATACTATGTTAATCAACAAGTGGCTCATACACAGATTGCTATGCTTTGCATGTGTTACATCAGTCTCTATCTTCAACATGGCCAGGAGTCCAACAGTTGTGCTTACAACAACTCAGTTGGAAATACATCCTATTTCAAGAAGCAACATGAACATCCTATGCTGCCATCTGGGCCATACCCACTTCTTCAATATGCTATGCATGGCTTTCACCACCTTGCTCATGTTAATCCTCAAAACAGGGAAATCCTGCATGTCATCAGAGATCTTCAATCAGATGCAGAGCAGCATCATTTAAAGTGGAGACACCTGTGGAGACTCCATGGAGGAACTTGTATTCATCCTTGTTTCACCTTCATTCCAAACCAGGCTTTGAAACATGATCTTGGACTTTTCATTCTCATTGCCTTTGCTCCTGCACCACTCCTCCACTTATTCATCAGCCATACAAAAGTGCAACAAAAGGATGGGGTGAACTCACTCATATATGCTGTATACTGTGGCAAGATTGAACATGCTAAGATCCTGCTCTCAAAAGGTGCTGATGTGAACCATAGAGGCTGGGGCTTTGAAGAGTACTATCAGGGTCAACTCTTGCCACTGGAAGTTGCTGTTCAACAGAGACATTGTGCCATGGTCAATTTCCTTCTCAGTGAAGGGAGCCATGTACCCGACAAGCTATTTGTGAATGCCCTCTTCAGCATGAGTTCATCCTACACTATTCCAAGTTTGCTACAAACCGATGAGTTTGTGGAATGGGCCACTGGACTCGAGGACGAAGAAATACTCCTACGTGCACTGAACCCCGGACCTTTCAGTTTCCTCTCGGGAAATGATGTCGACGTAATTCGGCGGAGGCTTGTTCAACTTGGGTTTAAACCACGATTAGACGAAGCATCCTTGCGCCACGCCACATCCGAGGGGTCTATTTCTACCGTTAAGCGCATGCTCTCGCTGAACATACACTGCCCCCCGGACATCATTCTCGATGCGTCCTGCAGTAAAAATTCCAGACTGACAATGATACGCACTTTTCTCGACATGGGATATCAAGCGAATGTAACTTCACCTATCGGGAACACTCCACTTCATATTGCCCTAAAGTCCGGGTTCACAGAAGAAGATTGTTTAGAAAGTGTTCAGCTCCTCATTAATGCAGGCTGCGATCCATCCGCCTGCAATTTAGACGGCAAAACAGCCCTTCAATTCGTGGCTCGGTCTGGATATGTTGCCATTGTCGAATATTTGCTCTCACTGCAAGTGCCACTGCCACCTGATATCTTGCTTGTGCCGCTGCACTCGGAATTGATCCATTTGTTGATTCACCACGGTGCTGACGTGCATACCATTGCAGCCAACGGGGATACTCCACTTCATTTCGCCCTAGAGTCTACACGGTTTGACGGCGACACAGAGGATTACCTGAACCGCGTTGGGATTCTTATCAATGCTGGGTGCGATCCTCTCTTACCCAATGCCATCGGGAAAACAGTGTTCGATGTTGCGGCAGAAATGGGCCGCCTCACCGTCGCGCAATACCTACTTTCGGTGAACGTCCCGCTGCCTCCCGCCGTCCTCTTGCACGTAGTTGACCAGTCAGACCGGTCAGGGGTGACGCCGATGATCAAATTCTTGATCGACAAGGGTGCAGACGTCCATGCGACCCTCGATGGAGACACGCTACTCCACCTCGTCATGTACACGCACCCAGAGTCTGAATGCCTGAAGAGAGTCAAACTTCTCGTTAATGCTAAATGCAACCCTCGCGCCTGCAATCGACGCGACAGAACCCCGTTCCATCTCGCAGCCATGCAAGGATACACTTCTGTTCTGGAATATTTGCTCTCACTCGGAATCTCAGTCCCCTCGGACTCTGTCATACTCAACCTATTTGAATCGGACATGATTTTCCCGCATTTGTTGGGATCCTATTCGACGATCCGCTGGCTCCTTGATAGAGGGGGTGACGTGCACACGATCTCGGAAGCGGGGGATACACTGCTACATCTTGCGGCGAATTTCGAGTTCGAGCATGATGCTCTAGAACTTACTAAACACCTCGTTCATGCTGGGTGCAATCCTTGTACACCTAATCTGAAAGGCGTGACACCCCTCCACATTGCCGCACAACACCGTGGACACATCGCCCTCATTGACTACTACCTCTCACTTGGCGTCTCCCTTCCTCCCGATATATTGTTAGAATGGCCCATTGGGAATGCACAAGTCATTCGTCACCTCATTGCAAAGGGCGCAGCCGTCTCTGTGACCACAAGGGACGGAAATACACCACTGCATCGATTACTGGCCATAAATATGTGGGTCGATGTAGAGCGTGTCAAAATCTTGATTCACGCTGGATGTGACCCTCGTGCTAAGAACGTAGCTGGGAAGACGCCGTTACATCTCGCAGCGAGACATGGATCACTTCTTGTCGTCGAATACCTTCTTTCACAAGGTGTCCCACTTCCCCATGACATTTTATGTCACTCGGCGCCATCCTTGTTCCCTTTCTTCATCAACAGGGGTGTCGATCCACGCTCCACGACAGCTAATGTTAACATGCAACTTATGCACCATGCACTCGACTCCTGCTATGTCGAAAAGGATTCTTTGGAGTGCGCCAAACGTTTGGTTGGTGCAGGGTGGGATCCGTCGCTGAGAGACGCGGCCGGCAAAACCCCCATCCACGTGGTGGCGAGGAGAGGACATGTTTCTGTTATTCAATACTTGCTTTCGCAAAGCGTCTCACTGCCCCCTGACGTCTTGCTCGCAGCGATGCCAGGTGACGGATCGTTGTCCGTAGACCACGAAACACCGGCCCGAGTACGCTTTCTGATCCGCGAGGGAGCAGATGTAAACGCTGCCACGTCAAACGGAGACACCCCCTTGCACCTCATCTTGCGGTCCAGGCCGACTACTTGGACTGACTCGCATGGACACCCATATCTAGATGCGTGGAGGATCGTCGAGATCCTGCTCGACAGTGGTGCCGATCCCTCCGCGCGAAACACGGGTGGACAAACACCGTTTGACATTGCTGAGGCGAACGGCCACTTTTTCAGCGAAAACTTTTTGCGTTTGGTTCGGAACGCTCAGCGCGTCCGACCGGGCCTTTGTTCAACGACCATACCTCTTGCTTCCGAATAGTTTTTCACCTCCTAGGTATAACAGTATTTTCACGGAGACGATGTCGTGTGCCACTTTCGACCGACAACTGCCGCCAATAACTCTTTTTTACCCTGCAACTTTGACTTGCGCGTGAATAACGTTCGACAGTTCCAGCGCGCAGCCCGGGCCAGCGACATGTACAAGATGGGCAGGGGGTAAATAACGCCATCCGACCTGCTGGTTGCGGAAGCAACGCCCGTGCAACGAGTCGCCTCGCGCCACCACGGTCGATATGCCAAGCCTTACCCTACCGCCCACTCCTCGCTACGAGGCTGCACCACCTACGAAAGCAAACCGTATGTACTTTGTGCCAGAGGCCGCTGGCCCGTCTCAGCTCTTCAAACTTCTTGTGACTCAGTGGACTATGTCGACCTTCCGATCATCGATCTAGCCAAGTTTGCTGGCAGCGCGGAAGATCGAGCTGTGTTGACGGCCCAGGTTCGAGATGCACTGCTGAACCACGGTTTTTTCTACGTTGTCAATCACGGGTACCGCCAGTCGGAGGTAAGGTCCCTCGCTAGAGTCGCTGTTCTAGTGCCCAACACGGGAACGAGACGGACAGGATATTCGATATCGCAAACATACCGTTCGCGGGCGTAAGTGACGAAGAGAAACAGGCATACGTTGGGACCATGAAACAGACCGGGTCATACCAGGGATACAAGCCCCGACGCTATTGGGTAACTCGTTCTTTCAGTCTTGGGTCCCCTTTCCCGGAGGGCTCAGGCTACTTGCGTTCGCCGTAGCACATCGACAATGGAGTCCATGACCAGCTCGAGCACTACAACAGTAGGCACGATCGTGGCACTTCCGGTGTTTGCTTATTAGTTTATTCCTTCAAGTCAATCGCGATATAACCAAACGAGGCCACCCAGAGGCGCTTCGTCTGTTCCTGCCCGAGATCAAGGAGTTTGGCAGGTTCAACCACTTCAACGTCCTGCACCCCGTCCTGCGGTCCGTCGTCCCATTCGTCGAGCTGTGATGCTTGACAACCCGATCGTAGACTGATCGCACTGAGCCTTGAGCTACCCGAAGACGCACTGGTCGATATCCACGACTATAATGGTGTCGGTGAAACCTATGGTACGGTATATTCTACATCGCCTCGAATTGATCTCATTCGCTCATCGGGTCGCTCACCAGTGAGGTTCATGAAATAGTCGGTGTTTTTCTCCTGGCTCTCACGTCCGTGCTCTGTGGCTGCGCGCTGAAGAGAACCTCCCTGCATTTTTACTAGTTATCCGCGCTCGGAAGATGAGGAAACTAGGACGAACAACATCTGGCTTAAAGGACACACAGGCGAGTTTCGCCGTTGTTCGGGGAGAGGGGAATCGGGCGTTGACGGTTCCTGTGGCTCAGACTTTGGGAGCATCACCATCTTGTGGAGCCAGCCTGTGGCCGCCCTCCAGATCCTATCCAAGGATGGTCGATGGCGGTGGGTAAAACACATCGAGAACGCATTGGTGGGTACTTGGACCCTGTAACTCTGGTCTCGAGCATCCTTTTGATGCTGGTACCTTTTTCGTTGCCTCCCCCCTTTTGACACAGGTAGTGAACGCTGGGGATGCGTTGGACTTTCTCACGGGAGGGTACTATAAAGGCACCGTCCACCGCGTCGTGCAGCCCCCCCCGGACCAGCGAGAGTACACCCGTCTGGGCGTGTTCTACTTTGTCATGCCGGACGATGTCACCAAGCTGATACCCATCCGGGCGAGTCCGCTGCTCCAGCGGGCCGGGATCCATCCGCGGTTCGAAGACGACGACGCGCCGACGATGGAGCAGTGGCGGAAAGGGCGGACGAGCGCGTACGGCCAGACCGAGTTGAAACGCGGGATGGAGGAGGGCGTGGAGGAAGAAGTTATCAACGGGATCGTCGTCAAGCATTGGAATTAACCATCACTGAGGCTGTGGGCGAAACATGAAAGTCTGGGTTGCTATTCATGATGTACGTATGACGCACGTGCGGGGCCGCGCCAGCACTGGAATAAACGGGAAAAGATGAAGACGAGGAAGGGGGATCCCACTATGATCTAATGAGAAATCTGTGCGTACTTACTCCTCTCCAGCACGTTCCGTCATCCGCGCGTTGGTATGATACTTTACGCCCGTGTTCAGACGGGCGTGCACATCCCACTTGCACTCGTGAGCAGGGCGAGAATGCGAGTACTATGTTGACCGGCGCATTACGGTTGCCTTCGTCCACTTGGGCGAGCGCACACTCATCACAGCTATGTATCAACCCCCAGGACCACCTGGGGAAGACCAAGATCAAGCGACCTGGAGGCAGTCCTGTGTATGGGAGCTCGCTTTAGCCATCCCAGCATCAAGACTGGTGCGCACTTGCAGACTCTTGTCATAGCTCTCTCGGGCTAAAAGAAGCCCCTCGGTCTGCACGGGCAACAAGCCACCCACACAATAATCACTCACATGTCACATTAGAGATTTCCGCACTGCTTACACGTTCAGTATCTATATGCGACCGTGACGTCCGAAAAAAGCGGATGCCAGGCGTGGTTGTAGATGAGGCATCGAAGTGCACTGCGGGACGTGGAGAATGGCAATATCGGCCTTTTTTTATGCATCGTCGTTGGATACTAGAATCATCTCTCAATAACCTCGTCATGCGCGCAAGTACCCCGATCATCCAGAGTGTGTAGGTTCACATATGCTGTGGTGGAAATGTTTCTTGTTCTCGTGAACGTGTGCCAAGTAGGTCTCGTTTCCTGCAAACCAGAGACCAAGTGAGAGTAAAGCTTAAGTAAGCGAGACAAAATCGCCCTCCTGCACGACCGTGTATGCCATGTCTACTCAAGAAGAACAACTCATAGAGCTAATGCTCGAGCTCAAGGTGCGTATTTCACCCGGATGATCACTGTCTCATGTTCTACGGCTTCGTCGCAACAGAAAACGACCCCGCAGCAAGCCCGGTCCATTCTCACTTCCACTCCACAAATCGCCTACGCACTCGTAGCACTCATGGTCAAGATGAATGCGATAGACGTACAGGTCTTCCAGGTACACACGCTCATATCTCCACTTCTCGATCCCGCTTGTCTTGTAGCAGCGTCCTGTCTCCGTCGCTTCATCTTGACCCTTTTCAAAGCGTCCCGTGTTCCTAACGGATTCGCTGGCAGAAAACGCTTACTACGTACTCTGCAAACATACCACAGCCAGCTCCGCCGCAACCCACGCAACCCTCGGCTCAAGTTCCCCCAGCCTCCGCCGTCCCTCCACATTTGTCACAATACCGCACGCCTACACCCCAGACGCATCCACCGCATCATTATAACGGACACGGCCACACGCCTCAACCACCGAATCAAGTGCCGTATATGGGCCAAGGGCAGGGCCAATATGTTGGCGCCAGCGGATTCGCAACACCGCCGCCCGCGGCTCCACAGATAAATAGCACCGGGCTGCCTGACGCACTCGCGTCAATACCGGAAGAACAGAAGGTACTGCTGATATGGATCAGTTCTCCATTTCCTATGATCTGCGCGGTAGAGAATCCAGCTGGGTAGATCCCGTTGTGACCTTGCTAAACAGTCGTTTTCGCATTCCATCATTCTCATGAACCTTGGCAGGCCATGATTATGGGCGTCATCGCCATGACCCCAGAACAGATCAATATGCTACCCCCACCTGAACGGGCTGGTATCATCCAACTTGTAAGTTATATTCCGCTTTTCAGGGCTCCGTACTCAATATGCCACGTCTGCTTCTGTGACTTGGCTTCGTTGTCATTTCCGTTTGGCGTTGATGACCGCCGCCCTCCACCCTTCCACCGCCTCGGGGTCGCCGCCCCCGAAACCTCGGATCTACGTTTCCCCACGATTCCACCACCCTGTATCCCCCACATTCCCATTTCCCACTTCCCGTAGCGTACAACGTTAGGGTTGCCTTCGTAGATCTGCGGTCGCGTTTGGAATTGGGTTCGTTCCGTTGTTCGCCGTCCAGGGTTGACTGAAGCCGTGGACTTGGGCGGACATGCACGTCTCTCGTTTCGTGACGCCGTCAGACAGGCCTATACGATCAAGGGTCCCTGGTCGAACCCATGTAGGAATTCGGCGGCATGACAGCGGCGGTCGATGCAGTGTGGGGACGCCTATGCTCGGAATACTAGTCCTTGTTACGAACCGATGCTTGGATGGATTCGAGACCATTGTTAGTGCCGCTGATGGATAACGCACGATCTGGGTGTTGTTTAGGGAAAATGCTTCAAGGCAAGTCGACAGCTCACCATAGGCTGGACGGCGTCAGGAACACAGGCCACGTTCGGGTCCTTGGGCCTCAATGATCGTGAACAGATTATTTTCACCCTCCGCAGGGCCATTACTAATTTGCAATCCAGTACTAGTAGACACGGCGACCACGAAACGATCAGTGGTCTCGCGGTTCTTGAGGGAGAAGTGGTTAGTGGCATCCTTGGTGATATCCCAGCAAAACCGCTATCCAATGTCGATCAGTAGAGAATGTGGAGACCGTCCCCTTGAGCTGCCTTTCGTGCATGAAGAGTATTGTCAGCGATACCATCCTTGGCAGTTTCAGGAGACAGGGCGATAATACTTGTCTTGTCGACTGTCAGATAGTATCCACTTGCGAAGTTAAGAATAGCACGGATCGACAACGAGAGCACCCCTACTTTTGCCTCTGGGTGGTCAAGCGAGAAAAGGGTCAAATTTAATCAAAAAGGAAAGATGAGATGAGAGTACAAACTGCAAATGAATGTTCCTTAGTTGGGCTAGGAAAGACTTCGCTTTCACTTTTCCACGAGTTGGCGTACGGCTTCAATGTCTGACCGTTTTCGTAATCGATTTGAAGTGCAGTAACGCCAATGCCGGTTCTGCCATGGCCGTAGCCCCAGTGTGCAAGCGTCGAGTTCTTGTCCCTTAAAAGGCAATGGCTTCTTTCAGCTGCTCAAGAGTTGGCGCAGGTGTCCTTGACGGGGAGATGCGAGTAGTCGATGTCTGCACCCATCAGCAGAGCAAGCTCGTGGTCTTTGTACGGATACTTGTTGAAGCCAATGTTGATGTTGACCCCTGTCTAGGTGAGAAATTTGGCAGAGTTTTTGTTCAAATTTTGGGGAGGCATCGTCATCACCGTCCGAGCGTCCCCTGTAGTTGGGGGCGGAGGAGCGGTAGAGGGACTTTCTGTCGGTAATAAACTGTCTGACCTGAACGAACCGGTCCCAATCGGCGGTCCTAGCCTCTGTTGCGGACATGTGAGAGAGGGTGGATAAGAGGGGAAACGGACCGCTGTTGCTCGATGGCACTCCTTTGAAGGGCGAACATGGATGATCGATAATCGATGGTCGTTAGCACACTAAGACTAGACCACCGCTTCGCTCTTCATTGACGAGCATCGGCACTGTGACACACAGGCGGAAGAGATGGAATCCGACGGAACGCGTTGGCGCCGCAGCGTCCCTTGGCCTGATCGTGACTGCTTCGGACTCGGACCTGACTCAGGACCACGGGTTGACGCATGCCCTGCGGACACGCGTTCCTACTAGCTTCCGTCTTGCCGCCAAAACCTAATGAAGGAATCTAGACCGGTATCCGAGTCGTCTACGAGACTGACATTCGGCCATGGACGAGTTCACGTTACACCAAGTCGCCTGGGGCACTCTAAGCCGTTGGGAATGAGCAACACGAAATGCCCCCGCCGTCTGGGAACAGTTAGGGCACTTCCAATGAATGCTGCTACTTGTCCCAATGGTCCGCCAGTTGGAACGAAGGGGTCGACTAAGCGTTGACACCACCATGGAACAAAGTCCTGATGTAAGAGAACAGAGAGGTGCTGAAGGGTCCACCCACCTTGTGTGATGTTGCCCCCACGCTGGCCGGAATCTGGTGATACGAGCCGGGAATATCAGCGCGACTTGGGTCTATACATGCTCAACCGCCGTGGGAACAGTCTAGTGCCACGCATCCGGCCGGACCGTTCGGCTCTCCCTGGGCAAGCTTCTTTAGCCAGTCGTCGTCACAGTCCTCAACATCATAATGCACGTACAGCGCCCTTGGTCGACTCGTTTCGGCACACATCGTCGCTCCCCCTCCCCTTCAGGAAGGAAGAAAAAGTCTGGTATCACAATGTGGGTTTTAAAGATAGCCATGGGCAAAGTAAATGTGCAGACACAGCCTTGGACGTAACGACTGGACGTCGCTGACGCGGACGCTTCTGGCTCAGACTTTGGGAGTATCACATGTCCTCCAGAGCCGATAACCACTGGATTTTCTTATAGGAAAGCACGAGATGATCAGAACATTGTACGTCTTCTCATTTTAATTTACTTAAAATAAATAATGAGATTTAGACGTCAGAGGGGTCACTGCACCTTGAGGCAGCAGCGTCACAGCCGACCCCGAGTGAACTCATCTACAAAGTATTAAAGCAGTACATGCGCACCAACCGTCTCTCGTTCATATATCTAACATATGCACCTGTGCAGCAAAAAGTAAAAAGACAAAAGAAAACCTTGTCAGCGAGTTCGCAGCCGTTGAAAACGATAGTCTGTACAAGAGAAAAAAAGATCCAAGAAAAAGAACGTGATGAGACCGACGTTCAAGTCTTCTTCTTGCCAATATGTACCTCTCCCCGCAGCGGCAGTCCCTTGAGTGTGAAACCAATGTCTTCTCCATTCCCGTCGTGGAAGGGTAATCCGATGATATCAACGCTGACGTCAACAGTGCCCTGAAGGCCCGCCGTCGCGCCGCTCGAGCCAAAGAGTATCTAGCAAATTATAGATGAGTGCACGAACAAGCCAGAAAACCTGATTTGACGGCATACCTTGCTTACAAAATTACTAAACTCCACTTCCCTCCCAGGCAAGACCTGGATGGGCACATCGACAATCGAGGCCGACACGGAGAAAACAGACCCTTCCTCGTCCGCTCCGTCATAAACGCTCTGGGCGTCCAGCCAGTCGTCGGGTTGGATGTGACCAAACGCACCCGGGGGGAGCGGCTCTGGAAGGCGACTTGGAATGTTTCCATGTGTGCCCAGGGGCTGTGAAAGGAGCTCGTCTACCTCACCATCGAACACTAGGATATCCGGCATAATTCGCTTGACGTCCATCTGGAAGTTCATGCCCTTTGGGAGGACGATCAAACCAAACACTTCCCCACTCGCCAAGAGTTCGGTTCCGTACGGTTTGACCTTCATGTTGCGGATCGTCACGTCTCGCAGAACCTTGGGCTTCGTGGCTGGCGAGGGGAATTCGGTGTCGACGACGAGAGACGGGAGTAGCGGTGAAGTGATGGATATCGGGTTGCGTTGGAGGGACAGATAGCGAGAAGCAAACGACGACAACGCATCTACGGCAGTAGAGGGTAACGGAAGAACCCTGCCCGAGATAAAGAGCGTCACGTTGGGATGAGTGAGCGAGAATGGTTGCGTTTCAGCAGAGGCGATTGGGATATAGGTATTGAGATCCCCTGTTGGAATCGACACGACAAATGGTAACGTAGGGACGGTCATTTCGAGACCGGGTGGCGCAGGGTCAATGATGGAAGCACGGGCGTTCAACTGGACCTCCTTGTCGGACGAAGAGATGTCGAACGACTCGACCGAGACTAGCTCGGAGAATGATGGAAGGGGGGTATCCTTGCCCGGCTTCGGCAGGCCTGGGATAGCTGGGACTGGAAAGACGCACGATTGGATCGAGAACAAGCAGAACGCGGAGGCACCTACTAGGCAGCGACAAGTGGGCCTCGACGTTGTTAAATTTGGCGGTGAACATGCTCCGCCATCCTTTACCATTGGGACCGCCGCCCCACACGGTGACGTCTGGAACAGACATGTGCAGTGATGCCGCCCCGTGGCGCCAGGAGTCTTCGACGAATTGCGCAAGATCCGAGGAGCTGTCCGTCGGCCGTACAAAAACAGGCAGAGAGACAGGCGTCAGCCACGACAAGTCACGGGGCGGATTGCTGGTGATGGGCAGCTGCACTGGCTGTGCCACGACGGTTGCAAGCAAAGCTCGGTCCGAAGACACATAGACCGTGGCGACGTTGGCCGTCACGGTCCCAAGGATGCGAATGCCCAACCGACCAAACGACTTCCACACGTCGCTCAGCCTTCCTTGGTCGTTGTTGGTGTTGACACCAATGATGGACCCGGCATCGACACCTGCCCTGGCGTCTAGCCTTATCCACAGTCCTCCGTCTGTGGCATTGATGACGTCTACCTTGTCGGGGCCTTGAAAGACTATAGCCTTTGCGAGTACATCGTCTGGCGAGACGATGAAAAGCCGTGCTGCGTAGGAGTATGCTAGAAGCGCCAGGGATAGGGAGACGACCAAGCAGAGGGAGAGTATGACGACAAAGACGCATGTCAATCTCTTCCAGAGTCGACGCCGCGCGAGGGGGCCGCTCTCGAGGTCGGGTCCGGTGTTCGTTGGGTCGGATCCATCGCTGAGAAGTGGTGTCGATTCCGTGGCGTCCTGTGGCCCAGCCTTGGCCTTGGCCTTTGTGCGATTCTGCCGACCCCCAAGTAGCAGCGCTGCCATGGACATCGTGGTGGAGAGGGAAAAGGCGAGCGTCGAGCACTGGATCACACGTGTTCCCCTGCCACGTTCAGCCATTTCAGGCAGCTCGCTACAGACCCGACTCTTGTTCACATCGAGGACAACGGCAGACAAAGAACCAGCTCGTCTCCAGCTCTCGCCGCCGCTGGTCCACCGGCGCGTCCACGTCAATGTAGCTGATACAGAGCTCCTCGCCAGCCCGGATCCTCCGGGTAACCACAAAGTGAAGCGCCCGTCCCTCGCGCTCCTTCAAAACATTGGGCGCACAGCCTGTCAACACTCGTCACGTTTGTTCCGACTGCACAGCAACGAACGCACTGTGGTTGAAATAGCTTGCGCTGACCCACATCCCCCATCCCATCATTTCATCTCTCCTCTCGCCGTCCCATATCCCAAATGCATTCCCAGTGTCGCGAGCAAGCACCTCCCGAACGATGGACACGTATTTCTGGAGGTACTTTGGAAGCACGCTCGAGAGAAAGACGTAGACACGCAGGTGCGCAGCAAGCATGTACGGTCGCGCCCGAACGTTCCACAGCTCGCTCGACTGAAGATTGAGCAGTTGCGCCCAAGGTCCGGATCGATCGCGCATCGTTTGCGACACCAGATCAGATGGGAAACGTGCCTCGTCACAGTATCTGCGCACAATAGCCGCCGTGAGCAAACGTGCGATCTCGAGCTCCATATCTTCCAGTCGGAGTGTCGAGCAATACTGGGCGGAGTGGGTCCTGGAAGCCACGAGCGCCTCTACGCCCTCCCACGCCGTATCGATGGTGCCTTGCGAGATTGGCGTATCAGCAGACTCGAGAGAGGGAAACATGGCTTTCGTCTTGACCTCCTCTTCCGGTGATCTGAAGCGCTTCCGGGTCGCAGCCTGACCCTTGGTCAAGAGCGCATCCACCTGCACCATCAGCGCGGAGACCTCGTCACGCGCCCAGCCATCTCTGCAAGCATCGCTGCAGAACCAGGCGGTCGCTGCACCAGCTCGACTCCATTTGATGCTCCACGTACGAGAAGGTCCGACGGTAGGCGGCGCGTGATCGCTCGCAGAGTATGCGAAACACTGGGCACATACTTCCTTGCGGTAGTCCTTGTAGATAACGTGGGCGAAAGGTGCCCCGCTCGAATGGATGCGCGTTCCCGGTTCGATGTCGCAGGTCGCGAACAGGGAACGTCCTCCATGAGTCGTCATTCGGAGCTCAAAGAGCGAGGATTGATCAAGCGGCCACGAACAGGCTGAGAGGGAAGACATCAGTGATCACGATCATCCAACATCAGCCAAGCACGCACATTGGTCGGCCAGCCCAACTGCCAAACAAAACGACTCCTGCCACCCATCACCGTGACTACGAGCCCCACCGAAACCGTCGGATGGGCAACGGAAACGACCCAAGTTGCAGAACAGGGTCTCATGGAAGGTGTGCTGTTCGTTTGCAAGCCCAAAATAAAAGGCTTGCTACACTAGCGTACAAATCCCAGATACAGTTTCCGCTGTTGGCGCCCACTACCCATCACAACGTCCTGCGGCCTCCCACCCTCCGCGCCAATTTGCTCCGGGACTGCTGGCTCAATCCCTGAATCCGACCAGCATATCCCGATGGTCAAACCTCCCAATCCTTTCTACCCACTCTACTAGTTTTCCCCTCACCCCATCTCCCGCAAGGTCTCTGTGGCGACGCAAGTAGCGCTCGAACATCCACGGGGGACCGAACCGAACAAGAACAGCGAGAGCCAGCTCCTCCTCGACTATCCACTGATAAGGCGTGCCCTCGGTGCGATCATGCAGCGCCTGCAGGACCTCGTGGAACTTGTCCGGCTTCTCATTGACGTGGTTCTGCAATCGCACCAGCAAGTCGATGGCGGCGTCGTCCTCCGGAGCGTAATACCGAAGATGCTCGAACCCGCCATCGAACACGTACGTCAGCATGGGACAATAGTCGATGATGAGGTACCGTCTGGATGTCTCGAACATGTACGACTGGGTGTAGGATTTGCTGATCGCCTTCTCGATGTCGTCTGCCATGATGTACGTGATCGAGCGCAGAGCAAGGTCCCTGTGTATGGCATGCGGATCGAAGAAATACATCGGGAACTCCTCGCCTTCGAAAGGTGGTCGGGTGAGGAAAGCCTATACAACATGGATGAGATCGCGTGCCGTGAGGCTTGATTGGTAGCCCATACCCGCACAGTTGGATGACCAAGCCCCAGCCTCGCCGTGCGTTCGTCGATCTTGACGAGGTTTCCGCACAGCATCAACAGATCGTCTGGGGTCACAACCGACAAGTTATCGTTCAAACGGAACGGAGAGGTGCATCCCAGTTCAATCTGAACAGCCTCGATGATCTGCGAAAGTGACATTGGGCGGAGTGCGCCGCCCAACCATTGTATCGCCCTGCAAACAATCACTTGAACGTCTGCGCTCCTCTCATTGACCCTGCGCAGGAGGTCGTAATGTATAGCGTCGAGATCCTTTGGGGCGTCCTGTATTATGGTATTTACCTGTGCAACAGACCGACAGCCATCGAGAGAATCAACAAGGCACTGGGCATGCCAGAAGCTGCATAACCTGTGTGAACGTCTTCGCTATCTCCCAAGGAACTGACGCTTACGACCCCTCCGCACTCTTGGCCGCTGCGTCCAGCACTTCGATCTTTTTGTATTCTGGAATCGCCTGAAGTCTAGGGTGATTCACCATCCGCCGCATCAACCATTCGCGCATGTCTGCGGTCGTATAGCCTACGTAGTCCTCGAGGCTGATGGTGGGCCGATGTTGATATTGAGCGAGGATGTCCGGATCGGGCCTGCTCGCAACGACGACCCGAACGTTCGTTTCTTGCATGGCCTTCTCGAGAAAATCTATCACTGCTTGGACGTCATCACATTCATTCAGGCCATCGACGAAAATGGTTTTCGTCTCGTGCGATCGCATCCCATGTAAGACGAGATCCTGAAAGGTCTCCGTATTGGCAGGCGGGGGAAGACCATCCAGGTACTGCTGAGTGAGTGTGGGAAAGGTTACTGCAGGGTCAAGGTCAGGGACTTGCAGGAACTGAACAAAGAGGGACTTGAGGAAGGCGGAGAAGTTCAATGAGCGCGTGTCACGAAAATCAAAAAAGTAAAACGCGGGGAAGAATTGCGGGCGAACGTATGGTGGTTCGCCGTATTCTCGTTTATGACCGTCTTGTTTCTCCTGTTCCTCAATCTTGTTCCATAGTTCCTTGAATGTTCGATCGACTATCGCGGCGCTGCAAGAGGGTCAGCTCAGCCAAAGGGAGGAGGCCGGACAAACCTACAGAATGACGGACTTGCCCGAGCCAGCTGTGCTCCAGTAAGAGGCTGGTTCGTGATCGAAAAAGAAACACGACACACCTTTACCACGAATCCAGAGGAACCCCCCCGTGGCCGACCACCACTCGTGGTAGCGCCTACAGACGTCCTGGTCGAATATCCATTGACACGTTCCTTCGTGCCTTTCCCGCGACATGAATTCCTGCCTGTCGGTCGTGTCGATGAAACCCATCCACTCGATGATGTTCAGCGCCAGTTGAACTGTGTGGACACGGCGATCAGTTCAGCCCGTAAAACAAAGGCACGACCGACTCTTGGGCTCCAATTTTTTATGGCTGCAAGTATGCTGCGCGTGTGAGAGATGAAGCTGGCTGCATACAAGAGAGAAAACATACGATCTGTAAAAGTCGTCGTACAGTGCGTCTGCGGCTTCCTGCTTGTACTCGTCAATGAGACGAAGCTCCTCGTGCAGCCTCTCCAGCGAAAGCGGGAAGGAACCCATGCGTTGGAGAGGCGTGGCGACCCGCTTGTGATCCTCGATCGCGTCGGACATGGTCTTGTAGGCGCACTCCATGCGCGCGGCAAACTGTCCGAGAGGACCATGGGGGGCCCAGAGGCCCTCTATCTTCTTGCGGCGCTCGAGGTACCCTTCGGCCTTGCGTTCGTCGCTGTTGTCGAGGAGGATCTTGGTGCTGTTCGCGGCGCCGCCGATGGTGATGTACGCGTCAAGCAGCCTTCGACGGGGACCCTCCGACTCGCCGTCCGAGGCCAGGAACTGGTAAAAGCAGATGATCGTTCTGGAGAGCAACGTCGAGAACTGGTCGATCTCCTTCCGGACGTCGAACTGGCCAGATATGGCGGGAGACGGCGGCCGAGACTCTGTATCCATGGCAAGGCTCGATTGGCGGGGGTGGGCGCCTAGGCGGCAAGAGCGAGCGCCCACATCGCCTGCAGCCCGACATCCTGTGTGCCGCCAGTGACGGCTCGCTTCTAACACCGCGAGTCTAGCGCTGTGGACCCATTGGAGCGCCGCTCACCCAGTGGGGCCGCCCACAAAGAAAAGAGGGATATCACGGCAGAGTTTGTCCGCGCTCTACAGCATGTGTCAGTCGCTCATCCGACCGTTGCCAGTTGCTCGCAATCAGACCAAACGCTGACTAGTGCTCGCCCTAACCGACGCTGGCTGAGCCCACAATGTCCGTTTTTTCGCGATTCACTCGTCCGACAGCGACATATCGTGACATGCAGACCGATCTGATCGCTCCAGTCCTCTTATTTTGAAACGGTGTCACTTTTTTTTTTTTTTTTTTTTCCTAAACACAGCATGTCAACATGCCCTTGAAACCCACACCGCTTTCCTGAGGAGCGGTCCCGGACCTCGAAAGCAAGGGAGCGTCGTTCAGCAAATGACGCGATGATCCAGAGCTGGTCGACATGTCGACCGACAAGGGCGTCCCTGACACTGGCCAATGACAACCAAGGCTAGCGACGCACTTGGTTGTTATGTAAGTAACCCCGACGGTGCACAAAGGGACATGTCCACGGGGAAATTAGCGTTCGTCGCGCAGTGTCATCCATGTCAGGCTCGATGGACAGGAAAAAAGAAAAGTTTTTTTTTCATCGCTCATGCGGGTATGTAATAGATACATGTTTCTGGAACCATTAACGTGCGGTAACGTAGAAGGGTATCTGAGACAAACGGTCGTACAGCCATAGAGGGGATTGATCTGTGGAAAAAGATCGAAAAAGAAAGGTAAGGGATACAGATTTCCGAAGCCACTGTCCGACTTGTGTAGCGTGATGGGTGTAGAGATGGAAAGTGAGAAAAAGGAAACGATGACGGTGAGAAACCCTGTCGACATATTTGGCCCCAGAGGGAAAGGCGTGTTTTTTGATGGATCAAGCCCATTAAAGGCAAAGATTGAGGGGAAGAGTCCCTCGCCGCGCCAGCACGTCATGCCTTCTTTAGCGTGCACCAGCACCGAGATTCATCGCACCCAGCACGATCTCCCAAGCGAGATCGAGACAATCCCACAGTTCGGGATCGTGCACACCCAGCGCGACCGCGTTTCGCCACACAGCGGCGATGTTCTGCGCGACGTTGGTCAGCGCGCCCATTCCGGGTGCGGAAGAAGCAAGGTGTGCCGAAAGCGTGTGCAACGCAGGGCCCGAGGAAAGCGTGCCCCTGATAGCGTGCGATGAAGTGAGGGTCGAGAGGAAAGATGATGGCACCGCCGGGATGAGGGTGGAAAGCAGTTGAACAACAGAGTGTGTATACAAGAACGCATGCAGCGGCGCGAACGCAGCGGGTGAAGGAACAGAAAGCGGGAGGATGGGGAGGGTGACACTCGCCGTGGCGTCTGAGTGCCCGGACGCAGTAGAAGGGGGTAGACGCGGGAGGGATGCACATTGAGACACGAGGACGATCGCATGAGTGGGCACGAGGAGCGCAGAAGAGTCATGAGACGACGACTTGGAGAGCGCCAAGATGTGCGTCGGGAGAGATGGCGAGGCTGCACGGACAGGGATGGCAAGGGTTCGCGTTTGTTGGAGCTGCGACCGCGGAATAGCAGATGGCAGGTGAGACGGCGAGAGCGCCGATATGCCAGCCAGCATGCTGTGAAATCATGAGCGACGAAAGGTATGGCCTGGCAGGGTACTCACTGGTTGGCTTGGACGCGCAGCCCACGGCGGACATACTCGATGGCAACGCCGACCAGTTCTGGTGCGACCGCCGCGATATTCTGAGTGGGTATGTCGGCGTAGGACGGGCGCTGAAGGGTGCGGGGGAGCTGAACGTTGGTGGGGTAGGATTGCTGAGCAGAGTACATCGCAGATGCAGTAGACGCGTCTTCGGAGTCCCAGATGGCCTTTGTCTGAATGGGGTGGGCAGGGCGAAGCTGGAACATTATGAGGAGTCGGGGAAGTGATCTAAAGGAGCAGGAGAAAAAGGTCGTCGGGGAAGTTGCTTTGTGGGGGCTGAGTCTGGGGTGTTGCCGACGTGACAATGAAAGCTCTTATACTCGTCAAGGGCCCATTTCTAGTACAAAGATATGTTGTGGAAGGACTCGCCTTCTTGCTCATTTGGTAAGTCGTTTGTTGGCGACAGTTTAGGCAACTCTGCCCGCCTCGCGCAAGTGAGATAAACTCTAACCCACACCAACGCCTGATCATCTCGGTAGTCATCACGACGTCCCTGGGACCTTGTTCTGCCTTTAGCCACGTCCAACCACGTCTGATTTTTTCCTTTGGCGTATAGGCAAGGCTTCCCGAACACTCTACAATGGCTCGGGCCAAATTTTAAAGGTTCCCGGTGCACGAGGCCCGCCAGCTACAGGTCATACGTCTCGCTATGATTGATGCGCGTGTCCGTGCCCCATTGAAATGGTTCCTCGTTTGCTTGGCGCTATATGGGTCTGAGCTCCGGGTGGTCAGGCTGCCACGGGCGAATGTTGCTAATAATGCCCGCGTGTTCACCCTGCAAACTCAGAGACGATAATGCGTGCTGCATTTAGCACGGTTGACGTTAGCTCAAGGTTCGTGTGCCCTCTAAACTCTAGGTAAAATGACACGAGGGGCTGACTCACCACTCGGTCTCCGGCTGAATCCGATCTACGTGTCTTATCGACATCGCTTCTCGCGTCCAAAGGACCTACTAAGGCATACACAACCACTCTACTCAAAACAGCTACGCAGGGACGGCGCGGGTCGATCTGTGTGCTCGGCCATGTTGCATGGCTCGGTAGATCATGAATTGGCGGGGTGACACTCTTGCACGTGTCCATTCTCTCCACAACTCGTGTTCCATAACATGTCCTCAGCTCACCACTTCCTGAGTGGGCGTTGTCGCCTCCAGGAGGGCTTCCTGCAGGTAAACTTGTGGACGCCATGCCATGAACCCTCCAATCGGGTAGGCTATTCATGAGCACGGCCTCCGGATCTTCCATTCATCGTGTTCAGTGGCCCACACTCGGCGGAAGAACTCGATATGACGATATTGGATTGCATCGTCCTGAATAGATATCGTTCGAGTAGCCGTCAAAATCTTGCATTACCTCACCGTATCCGGACTCAGATGCACTCACGACATTCTGGTAAAAGCTTGCGACACGACCTAGCGTCCGATAGACGTAAGTCTGGTCTTCGCAGAGGCGGTCGCCTGGTCGGCCGTTCGTCCATCCCGATGGCAGAAGTCTTAGTCCGCGCCGCCTCGTTTTTCGCAGCGCAGCAGGTCATGAGTACGTCGAGCCCGTTGGGGTGGGATATCATGGTAAACCTGAGTGTAAGGAGGCAATTTGAGGCGGCCCGAGTGTTTTGAAATTGGACCGCCGTTGCTTGTGGGCGACACTGTACTAATGGGGTCTCGCGGGACGCCGTCGCAGTAACTTGGCCGCTTTCATGAACGGGCGGCGCGAGACGATCGGTGTAAAAATGGGAAACGTGTCTGTGCTCATCGTATTGGAAGCAACGCTCCTTACCTGACAGACTTCCGCGGAACGTCTGGAACATTTCCACAAGTCCGGCGAGGTCGCGACGTACCTGAGGGGTGGCCGATGTGATTACAATTTCTGCGTGAATGCGGATTGCGGAGCGTCCCAGCCCGTGAAACCCGCATCTCCTCCACAGAACCAAAAAGGACGTCACGCACGGAACTTGGAGCAGAGCGTCTTGAGCCATAGTGGGAGGAACCCGGTGCTACCCCTGCTACAGTCTTCTCATCAAGAATGGAACACCTCTGAAACTAGATCGGATCCGAACGAGAGAAAGGAACCCGTGAATCCAGAAAGCAGTCTATAACTTTTTTTTTCATCGAGGGCCGGGTCCCGAGGTACTTGTGTCCGGCTCGGCCACGTCAGCAGGCTAACATCGGACCGAGTCTGTGCACTGCCCAAGACTGCGCTCTTCAGCCTTCCCCCGTCCTATTCGCGTCGGCCGACGATCGCACTCGGAGACAGCTTCCTGTCGTGTGGCCGCACGCGGCGGTCCTGAGATGCGTGTGCGAGAATGGATATCGAACGGACGGTCTCGCTTCCTGGCGTAGTATGGGCCTCACGCAACGTGTTTGTGAAAGTGAAGTGCGGGCGATGAGCATGTAAAAATCATGGATAAAGTCCTGGGCGAAGGGACGCAAAAGAGCGTGACTGGGTCGGTGTGACAGGCAACAGTTTGGCACGTGATACATAACTTGTGACAGTACCACCGTCAGGAAACCAAAAGAGTATATAGGAACACCCCTAGTCTGCATGTTCACCTCCTGGTACCATCCAGTAGAGCGGGGGAATAATTTTGCTGGCGGTGATACACTCAGCAGATGAAGATCGTGTCGGGTGGATAATGTGCGATGAGCGTCGTCTCGAGAGCTCGTCTGCTACATCCGGTGAGTGGTGACACAACACAGCGAGTGTCCCCCGAGTCGCTCACCTCTCCCCAAAACGGGACACTGTCTGATCGCACTGGTCGTTGTCGCGTCCTCAATATCGAAGAAAAAGGACACCAGGCCCGGAAAAACTGAGCGACCAGGCGAACAGACCCTTGGTGGTTTCCTCTGTTTTGGTACTGGCCCTCTCGGAAAAAGCCACGGTACTGCCGACTTGCTCCCACCAGAGTTTGTGTCAAATTTCCGGCGGAACGTTACCCGGCGATGGGTATGTGATGCTCACAATCTGAGACATGTGCTATGGAATGCGGATGATAAGGGAGAAAGGTATCGAAAGGGAACGTACGGAACGAGACATGGTGAAGCGCCACTCCTTCTAACAAGCCACTGTACGAGGGAATGATAGCCCCGGATCGATAGATTGCGATCCCGCGGCGTGGAAGGAAGAACAGCCAGCCCTAAGGGCCATCTCGAGAGAATCCACTGCCGCGTTCTGGATCAAGCGAAGAAGGGAGAGTAGGGGGAAGCTGCACCTCGGGAATACCCTTGCAAGTGTTCTTGGATCTCAAGGTTTGAACCCCTGTCCTTCCCTCCACCTTCAAAGGCTCCCTCTGTCGTTCGGTTCCCTGCCCGCTAGCCGACCGCGGCGCCGTGAAATGATACGCCGAACTCGGCTGAGCCTTGAGCTAGCTACATCAGGTTAACACTAGCAGGATCGCTTACAACAAACCTCCCCCCCTTCTCTCTCGCTCCGATCCGAGATTTCACCCAAGCTGTCCCTCGTTTCGGCACTCGCTGGGGTATCTAGCTTGTTCCGTCATCGTCGGGGATGATCATTTTCCGTTTTTCGTAAAAAAACGTGGCTTGTCAGAACGACGGGGCAACTTCACGACCGACCGACCAACCTTCTTTTTCGGGGCCGGGGCCCCTCTTTCTCTCGAAGCTGTCAGCGTTCGGCGTTCGGGACAACAGATTAGAAAACAAACACGTTCGCATGGCTCTCATTCACTTTTGCATGCTCGCACGATGTCGCCATCGTCATGTACTGGTCAGTAGATTGCTGGCGATGCAATGCAGAACAACAAAATGCGAAAGGGGGAACTACACGAAAAAAGACGCGAGGGAAATATAAGAAAAGGAAAAGGGGGGGGGGGGGGAAAGGGAAGGAAGCTTAAAAGGAAAAAGGGCAAGGCGAGGCGGGGGGGAAAAA